>JBAKGM010000233.1:40323622-40345173 GCA_037177215.1 Asparagus racemosus
ATCCGTTGTAGTCTAGTTGGTTAGGATACTCGGCTCTCACCCGAGAGACCCGGGTTCAAGTCCCGGCAACGGAATAATATCTATTTATTTTTATTTTTTTCCACTTGCTCATTTGTCCTTGTATTTTAGAATTCAACCTGATCACAAACTTTGTCGCTTAAATATCAATCATCAAGGCATCTATCTACGCCTATCACAAATTACTTGGCTATATCGTAGAAAAGAGTTTCTGTCACAGCCCTTTAATACTTGTTATACGTCATGAACATACATATAATTATCCTGTCGACCCTACTCCCTAAAATTTGGATTCTACAGAAGTTATCAAGGTCACAAGTATCTTTCGTAATAAATCAAACATACATTTTGAATATTCCGGTGAGACAAAACTTCTCTTCTGTCACAGCACAATTAGTCAGCATGCGCTCTAAAAATTATAAAGCTTTCATGAACACTGATCTCTGGAAGAAGCAACTCTTCAAGAAACTTTATTCCCTCGGTTTATTCGAACAATATGTGATCTTCCATAATTCAACATCCTTCCCCCTTTCATATTCTCTTATGTATTGCGGGATGTGAGCAATATCCAGCTGCTCACCCTTGAAGCATGGAAGCAAATTATCATCAACACTTCTGCATTCTGCAGAAAAATCATCCACGCATGAAGTCTCGATCTAAAAATAAATTAAATACTAAGAGTATTTACCCTCCTTGTCCTTCAAAAAACTTTGAAAATGAGCATATCCATTAGCAACCACATCAAGGTCATCCATGCTGAAATTGTATCTTTTCTCCAAGGCTAAATATAGCACCTAGTTCCAAAGGCCAAAGGATATCAGATCAAATCTATATAGTTTATTGCAAGTATGGTTCAATATCTTTACTTACTCATGGTATCTATGTATTATTACCTTTTCTGAACCTCGTGACATTAGTTTCTCAAGGATGCTAAAGAAAGAATCAGTAAGCTCATCATCATAAATTACATCAGCGGCAAAAAGAAATGATGCTCCCTCAGCTTCCTTGATCTCTGATGGTCTCCATGAGTACGGTAATCTGGATAATAATAAGCATTCATAATACCTTATTATTAGTTTGTTGCTTTGCAATTGGGTGTATGTGCAAGTGTGTGTCCTTTTCCTGCTTGGGTCTTTCGTGTGCGTGGAAATGAACACAATTTTTTGTTACACGTCAGTAGATGCAGTTATCCACCTTTTCTATACATTAATCTTCTTCCGTTCTATTAAGCATAAGTTTTCTCCTTTTAAATAAAATTTCCGTTCTTAACGTACTAAGAATATTATCTCTGTTTAGTTGAGCGATTTATTCAATAACATTCTTAAAAAAAAGAATGATACTAAGAAGAACAAGAACATTTAAATAAGTTTACTTCCACATGTAAACTAACAATATGAAACTAAACGCCAAAAGCATTGCCAGTGATAAACCAAAAATTCCCATATAACATTGGTGACACTAAAATGAACCACATGATGATGAAGAAACTAAGTTGCACGGGTATGGGTACAGGACACGGCAAATTGTAAAAGGTAGGGTATGGGGACATGGCTGAAACTCATGGGATATAATCATAGTTCTGAGCTACATATGTAAACGACCCTTTTGAATCGTAGTTCTTAAGGCTGAAACGAACTCGTCCCTTATCCAACAAGTTACAAAAATGGATGTGAACAGAAGAAATGACAAGGCATTCACCTTTGAGATTCAGAGTCACGTGTTTGGACACGAGGAGGCCATTGCTCCCTCCAATCAAGCTCCCTTACACAAACACTAGTCTCGGGATATTTAAGCACACTAGAATTCAAACGAATATTAGTTGTGCAGTTCTCGAGGACATCAGAACCTCTATCTGTGAATTACCATAATGTAAAGCCTGTTTCAAACAAAGCTGACCAGCAATAAAATAATAGTAGTTTCAAACATGAAAATAGTTTTCCTATCACTTACAATAGCACCTGAATTTCTAAACACAAATTTCATTGCATGCATAGACTCATATGATACAAGAAGAATTTCTAACTTAATAGTTTACGCTTCCATATTTAAGTTTTTTCCCCCTCCTGCTGTTGTCCATAATGAATGTAATATTCCTCATAATGAATAAACATGCAGTTTATGTAAAGTAATTTCGCAAGTGGAATGCTATTTATTTTAGACTACTGATTGTATTACTACAAAGGAGACTTAGGAGAGAGAAGCAGCTGATCATATGTAAAGCAATGAGCTAATAAACCTGTTATGAAGACTGCTCGAGCAACCATTGCAAGTACCAGACCAACTAAACCTGGGAAAGGTTACAAAATGAAACGTTAGTACTAAAAAATGCCCAGCTAATGCCTCAGCAACTTGTTCTTAGAGGGAAAAAGAACTTGTAGAGGAACTTCGAATCCTTGTGCAACAGTTAATATCCTGTCAATTTAAAACAATGAAGTCACCTGTTCCTGCACCCAATTCTAAGGCAGTGATGCCATTAAAGTCGGAGGAAGTAGAAATTTTGTGCAATACAAAATCAGTTAACACCAATGCTGCCATCCATACCTGAAACAACATAGGAAAAAAGATCAGGTGGAATGCCATAGGTGCATAGAAATAGAAAGCTAGGAACTAAATCATTACTTGCAGTCCAACACTGGGAAGTGAAGATGTGATGCTGTGTTGGATAGTTAATGCACAAATTGGATATTTTTCTGTAGATATAAGAAGAAAAGAATTAGACGCATCTCGAACAACTGATGAAAACATAATAATATATTTTATTTTTGTTTAGGTTTGTCCACTTTTGTAGATCTAAATCTCTGAAACAGATTCAAGGTAACATACACTAAGAGTGGAACTCAGCAGAGACTTACCATAATTACTGCTTTGCCTAGTTAGAACAAGATCGCCATCTTCATCAAAAGTAAGATTCTGGCTTGAATTATCTTTGACATGAGGATGTAGATGCTCAATGCATTGGGCTCGATTGTGTACCACTGTATACTATGATCAAATATGAGCAAAGAAAAGATTGTGTTTAGAGCAGAGGGATAAGATGAGTACGGATCCTACTAAATACTTACAGGATTTACTATCTCGCCGAGCTAGAGCAAGATCACCATCACCATCTAGTCTAAGCATTACAGTTGAAGGTTCCCCTTCTTGTAGTTGATCACTATGTCCCCAATCCTGTATGCCTGATTAAAAATCATCCACAAACTCAGTCCATGCATCCTTTACTGAAAGAATGCAGGTCGGCATGAAAATATAGTCTTAAGTCTAATTATAACATACCTTTGGCACTACTTTGGTGATACTATAGAATGAATTGTGAATCCCCTCACCTCATCATCCATTTCAAGATGAAGTATTTGGGGTTTCACACAGTCACACCTTTTTGTCACTTTCTTAAGTACAAGAGTCGTAAAAAGAAAAGCTATTCAATTTAGTATTTCCCTTTACCTATAGCTCGCTAGAAAGATATCAATAGAAATTTATGCATTTTGCGCACAACCTGAATATCTCGAACTAATCAGCTACTCTCTGAGTGCGCAGAACCTAAAAATATGATTCCCCACATTGTATCAAAGAAGGATATTTTACATGATGATAAGGTTCTCCTGATTTCTCCGAGCCTTCAAACAGATTGAAATAATTGAATACAGAGGCTTTTTTGTCTATTTAATTTTCTCTTCTACTAACTAAATGAAATTTTGAGAAATTGTAGAGTAATTTTCGACACTCACTCAATCTAATCTTGAACGCAAACAGAGATTGTACCAAAGAACCTCATCACTGAGTGTCTACTTGGTAACTACTTTCTAAATTATATCCTTAGAGAAGACAAAAATGAGCCATCAAAATCTGATCTTTTGCAAAACCCATTTCTCAAAATGGCTGTTAATCACGGCAGCCTCGTCCAATTCTAGGTTTAGGATGTCAAAGGACTCAATCAACAAGAAAATGTGTAAAATCTATAAAAGGAGGAACAAAAATAACAGAAAGGGTTAGTGATCGAGGTTTACCTGGTGATGAGAATGGAGAAGGGAAAATGAAATGAGAGATATAAGGACCAGAGAAATTAGGAGGGCAGCCCATGTGTACTTCGCTCATCACCTCTTCTTCTTCCTCCTCCTCCTCCTCCTCCTCCAGAGAGAGGCGCATAGACTGGGGCATGTTGTGAGCTCTTGTTGCTACGGGTAGTTTCTGGGGTTTCGAATGTGGCAATTTTCAGGGTCTTAGGGTTTTGGGCTGTCTCGCTATCAGTACCCCATCTTTAGTATTTTGATATTACTCACCCAAACTATGGTTATTGAATTGCTACTAGGTCCCCCAAACGTTCCAAGTATTCTGAAATAAATCCCCCTTTTTTTATCACACCTTTGGCACACATGGGAATCGAACCCAGGCCTCCCACGAAGGAGGCGACATGGCTTTGCTATGTGACCTACTAGAAAGCCCCTAAATCCCCCTGTTCGTCCAAATCTCTTAACTATGGTCGGGTTAGGGTTTTACCATTGATGGGTAGTTACCATTCTACCCATCTTAATAAGTTCCAACAAAAATAAAGGGGCTAAGCGAGGTAAACATGCATACTTAAAATGTTTATTGGGTTTGGGTTTGGGTTTGGGTAAGACGGTATGATTGGAAATGCACGCCTAAAGTCTAAGACTTTAAGGTCCGTTTGGCAACGGATTAAGTAATGGGTTAATGAGACTTAATCCCTTCTTAACCTACCAAACACGAAAAATCTATACAAGGATTAAAGTGAGTTAACCCTTCATAATTTGCTAAATGTAAAAAATGCAGAAGGATTAAGCTAACCTCTTTAGAGTGATTAAAATGAGTTAACCCCTCAAATTGAGAGGTTTATTAATACTCCTATTTAGAAGGATTAAATATTAATCCCTTTATTTATAAAGAAAATAGTCAAAATCCTTGTTATTCCCAAATATTAAAAATATCAGAATCGCTAATATAAAACTTATTTAAGGGGTTAATAATTGAGTCATTCGGGTTATCGCATGAGCTAACTATGTTAATTATTCACCTTAATTCCTCTTCCTTAACCCTTTGCCAAACGGTGCCTAATGTAACAGAATCGCTAAATTATTAGGTTGGTATATTTTGTTGATTCTAACTACCAATTCAGTATATTTTCTTATTACAGATATGATAAACGTATACAAAGTGGGATGCAGTGATAAAAATGCCTTTTTTTCGCCAGAGCAAAAAATTTGATAACTAAATGTCATGCACTTGTCATGTGACTCATCACATGATGCTGATTTGGCTTCTTACATGGCATTTAGTTAGGCTTATTCATTTGAGCTGAAAAAAGTTTTTTCCCCCTTCAAATTAGGGCTCAAAGGGGTGGGGATCAAACTGGGGACTCTTCTTACTCCTATGATAAAAAAAAAGGGTTAGGGCAAATGAATTTGGGTTAGGGAATATCTATAGTTTGAGGTGGCATCGTTCTCTCCCTCGTGTGAACAGAGAATAGATGGGGGGAAAAAAAGGAGGGGAATTTTTGGGATTTTTTTGAATAAAGGTTAGTTGAAGATCCCGCTTAATATTCGTCACATAAGCCTAACTAAGCTATGTAAGACGTATGTGACGCGTCACGTGAGGTGATCTCATCGGAAATTTTGCTCCGCCGAAATATAGATCTTGTTGTCACTATATCCACTTAATATATTTTATCATCGTTGAAGTAAGAAAATATATCAAGTTGTTAATTAGGGTAAACAAAATATACTAATCTGATAATTTAGTCTTAACAAAATATTCTTCCTAATTTCAACCAGCTATCAACTGGGCAACCTATTTTAAATATTTAGGGATTTGGGGGTACCTAATGTAAAACATTATAGATTTGAGGGGTTAGTACAAATACTGCAAATGCAGGGGACTAATATCGAAATAACTTGTTAGGCTTGACCCGCACTTTTGAAAGCGAACTTGACCTTTTCTTGGGTTAATTTCACATGAACACTTTGGGGTGTCTCATAGTCTCATAGAACACCAACCCTATCCCCCCCCACCCCCCCCCCCCCCCCAACCCACACACATACTCTCTCTCTTCGGCAAATTATGGTTATTGCTATTAGGTCCCCCAAACGTTCCAAGTATTTGGAAATAAATCCCCCTGTTATATAAACCGTCCAAATCTCTTAACTATGGTCGGGTTAGGGTTTTACAATTGATGGGTAGTTAGTAGTTACCATTATACCCATCATAAGTTCTAGCAAAAATAAAGAGGCTAGGCGAAGTAAATATGTATACTTAAAATGTTTATTGGGTTTGGGTTTGTGTAAGAGGATATGATTGGAAATACACGCCTAGACTCTAAGATGCTGTTTGGCAATGGGTTAAGTGAGGTGTTAAGGAGACTTAATCCCTTCTTAACTAGCCAAACACAAAAACTCTATATGAGGATTAAAGTGAGTTAACCCTTCATAATTTGCCAGACGTAAAAAATACAGAACGATTAAGCTAATCTCTTTAGAAAGATTAAAATGAATAAACCCCTCAAAATGAGAGGTTTATTAATATTCCTATTTAGAAGGATTAAGAATTAACCCCTCAATTTAAAAAGAAAATAGTTCAAAATCCTTGTTATTCCCAAATTCTCAATTATTACAATGGCTAACATAAAACTTATTTAGCAAGTTAATAATTTAGTCATTCAAGTTATCGAATGAGCTAACTATGTTAATCCTTCTCCTCAATCCCTCTTCCTTAACCCTTTGCCAAACGGGGCCTATTGTACAGAATGCCTAAATTATTGGGTTGGTATAGTTTGTTGATTCTAACTACCAATTCGATATATTTTCTCATTACAGATATGATAAACGTATACAAAGTGGGATGCAGTGATAAAAATGCCTTTTGTCGCCAGAGTTAAATTAGATAACTAAATGCCATGCGCTTATCATGTGACTCATCACATGATGCTGATTTGGCTTCTTACGTGTCGTTTAGTTAGGCTCATTCATTTGAGCTGAAAAAAGATTTCCGCCCTTCAAATTAGGGCTCAAAAAGGGTGGGGATTAAATTGGGGACTCTTCTTACTCCTATGATAAAAATTGGGTTAGGACAATTGAAATAGGGTTAGGGAATATCTATAGTTTGAGCCAGCATCATTCTCTCCTCATATGAACAGAGAATAGACGGAAAAGAAAAAAGGGGGGAGATTTTGGATTTTTTTTGCATAAAGATTAGTTAAAGATCCCGCTTAATATTCGTCACATAAGCCCAACTAAGTCATGTAAGACGCACGTGACGAGTCACGTGAGGTGATCTCACCAGAAATTTTCCTCCGCCGAAATACAGCTTGTTATCACTGTATCCATTTAATATATATTATCATCAACGAAGTAAGAAAATATACCCAAGTTGTTAATTAGGGTAAACAAAATATACTAATCTGATAATTTAGCCGTAACAAAATATTCTTCCTAATTTCAACCAGATATTAACTGGGCGACCTATTTTTAAAATATTTAGGGATTTTGGGGGACCTAATGTTAAACACTATAGATTTGAGGGGTTAATACCGGATACTACAAGGGACTAATATTGTAATAACCTGTTAGGCTTGGCCCGCACTTTTGAAAGAGGACTTGACCTTTTTTTGGGTTAATTTCACATGAACACTTTGGGGTGGCTCACAGACCCCCAAACACCGCCCGCCACCCCCCCAAAATCTTTCCTCATCGGACCATCTTATCTGTAATTTAAAAATAATTAAAACATTTTTTTAAGAGAATAAGATCTTCAATTTATTATTATTAATAATTTACAGGCAATGTGCTTCCTCTCTCAAGTTTTGAGTTTCTACTCTCAGGAAAATCTTACTTATTTGCAAATTACATTACGTGGGGTGGGTGAAGAAAGTTTAAAGTTTATAAGCGTTTTGCGAGACGCTCCGAGCTTAAGGGGTTATGTGAAAAACCCCCAAAGTTCATGGGAATATTTGGTTATTTACACGTTAATTTCTCATATCTTCCACTAGATTTCATATTAGTCCCTCAAAATGTGCGCACATCCAAGTTGTGTGGGATGGTTTTAGATCTACTCAAGACATTTAATTGCTGGGCGCAACTCGACCGGGGCCCAGGCAAGTCACGGCCCATAAAACTTGCAGTCCACGTTCGCGTCATATCTTCTGAAGTCCAATACGAATCCGAACGCTACCTAGATTCCCTCTTCAATCATACCACCGCATCTTTAAAAGGCCCAGTAAATAGCCACTCACCTTCCATCAATTTTTTCTTTCACCGATTTCGATTTCTAGGGTTCTCCCACTTTCCTTTCTCTCCCCAATCATCATGTCGTCCAAACAAGGTAATTCTCTCGATCTAATTCCACTTTGTAACCCTAATTCATCGCTGGAGATTGATCTTATAGAACTCAATTTTTGATTTTTTTTTGGCTTTTTGTTTTTTTTTCCAGGTGGAAAGGCGAAGCCTTTGAAGCAACCCAAGGCCGATAAGAAAGATTACGATGAGGTATTGCTTGAATCGACCAACTCTTGATTCTATGCAATTAGATCTTGGTGTGAAATTTTAGTTTATTGTAGATTTTGATCTTGGTGTGAAGAGTATTTTTTTAAAACTTTATCTATTAAAAAGTGAATTTTTTTAAAGTGTAGACAGGTACTATGATGCTGGTTTCACTTGAAATATCTGAATAATAGATGTAAATGTGATTTAAAAACAATATATTTCTCACATTTGAAGTTCATGGATCATAAATTGGTACTTTTTGAGCGTCATGTCAGTTGCCATCATCCAATACCTCTTGGTTAATTTTTTTTCTTTGATGATGAAATGAGACTTTGTTAAATTGCAAATTCCATATGTTTTTATTACACTTCAAATAGATAAAGTTAGAAAAATATTTAGTTCATATGATCACTATAAGTTGTTGGATATGGAAACAGTAGAACAAGATTTGTCTCGTAGGATCATTATAAGTTATTAGATTATGGCATCTGGCATGTAAATTGGTTTATTATATGTCCGTCTCCGAGACATGTGGCTAAGTTGAAATTTGTGTTAGACTATAGGAGGATTTGGTGTTTTTTTCATTTCTTTGTTATGGGCCAGTTTATTTGTTAAACTTGCTGGGACAAAGGTTTTAATACTTTAAGTCATGTTCCTCTTATCTACCTCAGTTCTGGACAGTCACGGCGCTCTTTGAACTATGACTCTTTCACTTTTAACTAGCATAAGCACCACCTTTCATTTTTTATGTTTAAACCATAGCTCAATTTTGACTAGCTTCAAACTGCTTATACAGTGCAACATTGGACTCGACCCCTTAGAGATTTTATCTTTTATTGTGTGCTACTCATGTATTCTCCTCATGTTAATCATTTTTTTGGGTGTGGAAATTGAACTTCTTGATTGCTGATTGATAGAAACTATAGCCATCCTAAAACCCTCACTCTTTCTCATCTAATGATTTTATTGTTATGCTAGTTGTTATACTAGCTATCAACATTGCAATGTTTGGACTGTAATGGGAATGTGATTGTCCTTCAATAAGATTGCTCGATATACAACAGAATCTCAGCCTGGATATAGGACTAGATTGGCAACTAATTTAATTATTGTGGTGGTTCAGTACTCAATTAGGCTTGTTTGATATAAATGGGGCTGCTTGATATATCGAAACTCAGCTGCGTACAGGGTCCAGGTAGATACGCAGCTAAGTTAAAGTGCCACAGACTAGAGGAAAGTGGTTTTGTGTTGTGAACTGGTTATGCTATTTAGATTTTGTTTTGTGTTAACAAGAGTGTAAAGTTTCAAAATTTTACATCAACGGGTGATTTCTGACAAATTATTTGGTAGGGTTGCATGGTAGTAGAGTGGTAATTTAATTAGAGCACACGAGGACCTACATTAATGGAAAATTTCATTTAGACTCTTCTGGATATAGAAGTATAGTCTTGTTGAGCAATTCTATATAAGGTTCAAGCAAATAAATTTATCCTTACTGCTGGGCATGGCTCTGCCTGTTATTGTTAGTTATCTTTATGAAACTACTTTGATTGTTATTGCTTGTTATCAAAGCAACGATCTAAAGAAATTATGACTGGTATAACAACGGTCAAATGCTTTGGAATGTTTTCGTTGTTGAGGGTTGCTTTTACAAGTATATAAATGCAAAGTGTAGTCACAGAAAACGCAGTCAGTCTCGTGCGCATTTGGTTTATTTCTACTAGTGACACCATTTTTTTTTAATATTTTGATGTATCCTTTATTTCTATTAGTTACACTATTTTATTTCTTGGATGTATCCCCAAGTTTTCTTTCTGGCATTTGTTGGCTGTCCTCTTATGTTCTGATCATCGGAAGATGTTAATAACATTTTAATGATATCTAATGATAGTTTTTTGCTGTTGTTGACTAATTATCTTGCTGCTTTCTCTAGATTGACCTAGCAAATCTTCAGAAGAAGAAAGAGGAGGAAAAGGTGAGTGTTTACACTAAACTTTGAGTCGGGTTTAATGTCATGCTTCTTAGCTAAAAGTATATTACACACATTGATTCTATCAATCCTTTGTCGGAGAACACTCATTGCTTCCATCAATCCTCTGTTGGAAACAGGCTTTGAAGGAGTTGAAGGCGAAGGCATCTCAGAAGGGAGCCTTTGGAGGTTCAGGGCTCAAGAAGAGCGGCAAGAAATAACTACAACTTATCTTTGTACTAATATTAGGAAAATGGCAAATTAGTTTATGGATCGCCTCCTACTTATGTATTTGGTTTTATTATGCGAAACGTTGGTATTGTGAATCTGCATAATGCTTTCACTTACCAAATGTTATTCAAAATATAAGGCATGCTGCTATTGAAACAGAAATCTGTCATGTGTTATTTATTAGTGATGTGGTTTTAATTAGAGCTTTAATGATGAACTCGATCGATTCTGTTCTATTGCATAAAGTTTACAAGTGTGACATTTCGTAGATGTGTGTTGTACCTTTTTATTGAGATCCTTAGTTTGGTTGAGGGATGGATTGAATTGGGATCAGTTAATTTGTGTGTTGGCCAGTATTGGATCAAATTGAAGATGATTGCCAAACTGTGTTTAGAAGGGTTTTGCAATTAATTATTTTGGGCTTTTTTTAGATATTAGTCCCTCATATAATCAATAATTACATATTAGTCCCTCACATCTATGAAATTGCTCAGTAGTCTCTCAGATCATAGGGATTTTGCAATTTGGTCCCTCAAATACAAAATGCCCTCAGGTCCTGCTTTTTTAAAGGGTTATTTGCAGTTGGGCACTCTATAATTTACACCTTTTAAATTTTGATACCCAAAGTTTTTTTTTATACTTTGATTACCCCAAATTTACATCTTTTTCAACTTTGATATTCTAAACGTTTTTTGACGCTTTGATACCTCAAAGTTTATACAATATTTAACTTTCATAACCCAACGTTGCACACTTTTTTAACTTTGATACCGCAAAGTTTACGCATTTTAAACTTTGATAGGGTATCAAAGTGTCATGAACAAAACTTTGTGATATCAGAGTTAAAAAAGTATAAACTTTTTCGTAACAAAACTGTCAAAAAAAATTAAGGTACCAATGTTATAAATGTTTGTAAACTTTAGGGTATCAAAGTAGTAAAAAGTTTTAGGGGATTAAAGTTAAAAGGGTGTAAACTTTAGAGTATCAAAGTACAAATAATCCTTCATTTTTTTTACAAGATGAGTTTTTAGAGAGAAATCATAATTAAGGGGTATTATGGTCATTAAGGGACCAATTTGCAAGATCCATTAGGATTTGAGGGATTGATGAGCAATTATTGAGATTTGAGGGACTAATATTGAATTATTGAAGATGTGAGGGACTAATATCTAAATAACCCGCTATTTTAAGTAAATACTTCTTTTTGACCTTTTCCTGCTTACAGGATGTTCGGATATTAACTGTCAAGTCCACCTATGGGAATTTGTGCGAGTAATATAGCAGCTTCACGGGATCTCATGAAGTTTATTTTAGTTCAATAAATAGTTGGTAACTCACAGACCGATTCCTAATTTATTCGCAGTGCTAGAGCCAGTTCAATTCCTGTTTGAATGTAAAACAAAATGTCGATGTTCCTTCCTCTAATAACTAAGTCGTTGTAGTATAGTGGTGAGTATTCCCGCCTGTCACGCGGGTGACCCGGGTTCGATCCCCGGCAACGGCGATAAAAATTCAATTTTTGAAACTAAATGTTGCCTTTTTAAAAAAAAGTAATTGGAAAATAAAAGAAATAAAAGTTTATATTATATATATATATATGGAAAATAAAAGGAAAAAAAATAAAATAGCATACCCGGTGGGACTCGAACCCACAATCGCCTGATTAGAAGTCAGACGCCTTATCCATTAGGCCACGGGTACAGCTACTTAGACGGTAGAGTATACAGTATATACTTGTAATTCCTTAAGCATCCAAGACATCCTTCGTCACAAGCTCGAAAGCTGACCCCTTCAATGCAAGACATCACCAAGAAACACACAAAATCCCCGGCCCTCCCTCAACCATGACAACTAGCCACACCAGAGGACTCCCAATTTAAACTGGTCCGAGATCAAATAGGGTGCTAAACAAATGCAGTTTATTACAACATAACAAAACATAATCGCAGATGCAAGCGACTT
Organism: Asparagus racemosus; assembly: GCA_037177215.1. Lineage (NCBI taxonomy): Eukaryota > Viridiplantae > Streptophyta > Magnoliopsida > Asparagales > Asparagaceae > Asparagus > Asparagus racemosus. Next base: position 40,336,292 of record JBAKGM010000233.1, read on the forward strand.
GACTGAAAAAACTCAACTGCGGTGGCATTCAATTTTTTCCGAGGAAATTACAAACTACAATGAGAACAACCTGATTCTCGAAGAGAAAGACCACGAAAAGATAAAGTTCAAACCCAGTCGTAGTAGCATCCTTTTTGACCAATCGATCCCACTAAAGAACAAATTCAGGTCTTCCCCATATTGGAGACCTCGGCTGTTTGGTGTTCAAGCTCCAATAGAGGATTTCACATCACATATTTCCTGCCGAATATCAGATTACAGGCTCATATATAAACAACATGGCAGGAGAAAAATAGGGAAATGAGAAGAAAACAACAGTATTAACATTCATTTAAACTTCTCATTCCTGAAGCATACTTATAACACCTCGAGCTAAGTCCATATCTATAGTGACTAGTAACTCTGTATGTGCGCCTTACATTTGATAAAATATTTTGGATCCGCAGTCGGTTAGAAATTGTATTTATTTACTTTTTAAACAAAAACTTTTAGTGACTAGTTCAGTTTACTATTAGAAGCATGCGGTGCAACAGAAACAATAAGATTTTGAATCTCATGATCTCAAAATACACACAGCAAATGCAAACTATATGAGATGAACTGTAGGCCATGCTTCTCCCTACAAGGGTTTTCTTTTATTTTGTACAGAGCATACTTTCTAATAGCATGGATGATAGACTTGCTCGGGACAAATTGCTTGAAAGTAGAACCTATAAAGTAAACGTTTCTCTAGCCCTTCAAAAATTATGTATATCCAGGTATTACTTAACAACGTACAAACTAGCTTCATATTGATACAGAACCTATACAGTATATTTCAAAATGTTGAACTTTGACCGGAAAGTAGTGAAGAAAAGAAAATATCTTTTTATTTATTTAATCCTCTCATTAGCATAACGGCTTCCATACAGCATTTGATATTTGTATATTCAAAGAAAACAGGAGACAACTCAAGATGGGAGAATAACAGATGAAAAGTAATGATCATGTTTATTAAAACATATTTTTTTTAATGATGTTTGTGTCATGATAAACTCAGTTCTGAGTTCCTAATAACGAACGTCATGTTGCTACACAAATATTCAACGATGTCAGTTTTAACTTTTTAAATCATGCTTCGACCAAAGTCATGCTTCGACCAAAGTCCTCTTCTCAGTATCTTAGAAACCTAAAAGGGAAATTAAAAAATTGCTGTTTAAGAAATGACCACAAAAGATAAAGAAGATTTTGTAGAATTAAAATGGGAAGGAAGTAGAGAGAAGAGACCAAAGACCAAGAACTTATTATGGGGAAATGGAGGTGGGGAATGTAAGCCATCTCTCCATTTTAGTAGCCATACATACCACCAAGCCCTTTATGATGCCACACAGCAACAGAAGGGGTTGGTATTGGACATCCACAATCTGCTGAAACTAACAAATCCTCATAAGGAAATTGAGAGGGGGATGCAAAGCAATCTTGCCTCTTTGGAGCCATAAAAACCGCCAAATTCTTTGATGCCACATGGAAATGGAAGAGCGCAGAGTTGTATTTGGTCTTAATCTGACACCAAACAGACAGCTGCCAGTGAACTTGCAATTCTCATGGTGTAGGCACGTGTCAACCTCCCTGTAACAGATAACAAAATGCGCGACAAAAGTGAGAGCAGTATTCTGTAGAAATCAGCCACTCTGAATTGCTAATATTCTGGCCCAGTTCAGTTATATTCGAATTTACTTATTGAGTATGGTTGTAATTCCAGGGACAAGTTGGATACTTGGATCTGTTTCCACTTGTCACATTGTCACCTAACGAACACTCATATTCATGAAACATAAAATAGCCACTAACAAACAATCTTATTAACGAGACATTAAATAGCTACTCCTATCTTACATCTGAAGGAGGTCGAGGTATAAAGATTTGGGGCCTTAAAATAATCTCTTCTGCTTTACATGTAAACTCCAGAGTTAGAAATAACAAAGCTAAAATCCTCCCCTTGATATATGATTTACTCCTGACCAATCTCTTCTCATAGAAAAATTGAGAATAGTTACTACGTTCAATATAGAGAAATCAAGGTGGAAACAATGCCAAAGTAAATATTGTACTTTCCATATTTAAATTACATTAAATTTTGGAATTGCTCATCATGGTTGATGAGAAATTTAAAGAGGTGTACACATTTCTTACTTAAAAATCAAATTTGTAGTTTTTTATTAGGAAAGTACAGTCTTTAGTTTCTATTCGAACTTGCATTTGAATTCATTTTGTTGTTGGGGATATCCTTAAGGATAAAGTTATCTGCTTCCAGTAAAAACCAATGACAAACCTAGCCCTTGTCATATTGACTCCTTCAACAGCAGCTTAACTCCTCAGTTGACATCAACTCAAAATCGGTAACCATGTAAATTGTCCTCGTTACCTCTTTAAGCTAATCAAAGTGTGGTCTTTGTTATCACATCACTTGTTAAACTTGTTGCAGCTAGACTTTAGCTTCAAGAATCAGAAAGAATAGAAGGAATCTAGGTCTAGGGTCGAGGGTTTGGAAGGAAGAGGGACAGAGATGGTTACAGGTTCAAATCCTTTTGCAGATGTAAGAGAATTTGAGCTGTGTCACATTTTGGAACATCTAATACTGGTCAGGCTGATGCGTGAAGGGATAATTTATAATCCTTGTTGGCTTGATGGCCGGGATAATTTATAATCCTTGTTGGCTTGATGGCCCAAGCAATAGGCTATTAGTGAGGCTCTTAAATCATGAATTAGAAGATTCCTACTAGCTCTAAGTAAGTAACGCTTTGGAGTGGGTTATATATAGATTGCTTGACCCATAAAGCGGACCAACATTTTGATTATAAGTCTAGAATGATGATAGTGTAGATAATGACAACTTTTATGCTTACTGTAACTGAATTTGATATGTGTGACAACTTTTATTGTCTCACTCTAACCGCATTTGAAATGTGAGCTTAAAGAATGAATTTGAATGAATTTCCTTCCTCGTATAGTATTTACAATATTTTTAAGCAGTAACACTCACCTAGATTTTAATATTAAATGAACATACAACATTAATGTGAAAAAGAAAAGTAATTGAAATATTTTAAAAATCGAAAATCTTTAGGCAATCATGGTCGGTGTTTCTGTTGTGAGCTTATTTTCCACGTCAAAGTAAAGCTTTTTAGTTGTACAAGCACATATATGATAAGGCATGTAAATGCACAAATGATGGAATCGAAAAATATAATCTATTATCATTTGTCACATGAATGTACATGTCTCGTTCTTATTTCCTACTATGAGTTGGCTGGGCGTACACCAATTCTATAAAAAATGAATATTAATTCTAGATCAGATGAATCGTGATACATCCTCTGTTCATCCCTTTTGGTATGTGTCATCGTCAATTCATGAACCATTTGCGGAAGAGAAGCTTGCAGAACAATTTACGCGAATGATCGATGAACATACGGATACTTGAAAATTATTCAAAGTCCATAAATATCTCCCTCCTATTTATCTAGTCTCTGCAAATCCAAAGAAAGCCCATAAGAGTGAAAATTTCGACCAACTTAGCTGATTAGAACTGTAGGCATGGCTAGCGAAAAACATGATGTTTATCCAATTCCAAACCATTGTGAGTTTCAAACCGAAAATCAAGATATCAATACTACACATGAAGATGATACCAAGGTCATAGCTGAAGGAACTAAGGTAAGTGATTACAACTTCCACTTTTAGATGTATTTTCACTTCACATTTTATCTTTCCGCTCCAAGGATTTGGGATAAAGATTATATTCCTGTTGCCCTCGTCATTATATCCTTATTGTGGTTGTAGACTATATTCCCATCTTTTAGTCATATGTTAATGAAGTATGGAAATTATGAGACTACTATATGTTTGTAGCTCCTAAGGCTTCAATTGTGCTATATTGCTTCATAGTGTTAACAAACTTAACGCTCTAGTGTTCCTTAAAAAGGAAAAGGTCAAGGAAATCAGTTCCCTCTGTAAAATTAGTCTATACTGATGTATCAGCTTTCTATAACATGACTTTGCTTAGGCAACAGAAAAAATTTATCTTTTTACCAATATAAGAGGAATCTAGGACATAATACAATTCCTTCACTTTGATTTTTTCAAGTGATTATATTTAGTACACTTGCCTTCTGTTCATTTCAATTTCGACAATTATTGTTATGATTTATAGATAGAAGTGAAAGAAGCAGCAAATACTCTACTTCAGTTCAACTTTCTATTATGTTTAAAGTTTATAATCGTTTAGAATTGAAAATAAGATTATAGTAAGAAACATTTAGTGCATTAGATAATATTGTATACATATAAATATATTTGCGGTTTTCTGGAGAACAAATAGCGAGTCTTGGTTATTTCGATAAAGATAGCAAGGAGCAAGTCGTGGGGGAAGTTCAGAAGGTTAAGGTTTTTTCTGTTTCTGGAGTTAGAAAAATAATATACATCTTTCTATTTCATTAACGCGTCAAATTTTAGCACTTACATTCTATATTCTGACAACAGAGGACCACTGCAAACAAATAACCACATTTGCCAACTGTTTAGTTACACTTTAAACATATACACTCACACATCCGGATGCCAGTAGAAAATAATGCCCATCTCCTGAGGATTTTCTCAATTTCAAGTTTTCAGAAAACTCCAGCTTATTCATACTAAACATGTGATGTATCAGACAAGAAAATAACTATCCATGATGAATAATTATTATACTAACTGGAGATTGTCAAGAGAATTAATAATGAGATGTAAGGGATAATGACACTAATCGTGCTAGTTTCTTACAAGGAATTCATAACCAGGGAAAGCAGACCACATCAAGCAATAATAACTGGACAACCACAATCCATTATGTTTCAGACTTTTAACATGTGTCTCTGCATTTATTTATAACATTACTAGTCTAATTTATAACATTACTAGTCTATGGCCAATAATCGATCTATTATATATGACTTCAATTTCTACAAGCCGTTAAAAGAATAATCACTTTGCTCTAGTGTAAAGAGATCTTTAAATATTAATTATACAATGTTTCATCTTGCAGGCTGAGCTTCCAGATGAAGCCATGGATGAAGAATGTCAAGTCATTGCAATAGATGATATGATTGATATGGAAATGGATGAAAATGAATTGGCAGGAGGGTACCTGGAACTAACTGATCTTGCTTGATTTCTCCTAGGCAATAATCCTCAAGGAATCATCTCATCCTGCTTAGGAAAAAATATATATTACTCCAAGATCATCTTTCAAGAGGATAATGTTGATGATAATAAATAAGTATTATGTAAGAGCATATGTATTAGATTGGTTTGCAGCTATGAATGCTATTATTTGAATCAAACTTGAGTTATTCTGCAAATTCCTACATTGCTTTTATTTTGAATTAGTTAAAGGGGTTTTCGTCTTTTAAACCTAAGTTTTACCCCCTCTTATTTAAAAACTCACCCACTTCCATAAACACCCATACACCCAAAGTATCCCATGCAACTTGTTTATAAACCCAAACTTTAGAATGTATTTTCCAAAAAAAAATCTTAAATCCCAAAATTGCCCTTCTTCCCTAAATAAACCCAACGCTTTTCCCTCTTTCTCTCTTACCTTCATTTCACAAAACGCTAAACCCAACTCTGTTAATTTTTAGACTAAGCAAAGTACAACACTTATGATGAAAACATAGCTTTTTATGAAAAAGTATAACACCATATAAAGAGCTCTTTATGACTAAAGTGTATTTCTTTATTGTTATAGTATAGCTCTTTATTGGTTGTGAGACTAAAGGAAAGAAATCAATATCATGTAGTATGCCATCTGGAAAAAAGAGAGGAGGATTTCACATGCATTGGACGAATGGACGAGCAACATTGCTAAGGAAGAGGGGAAATAAATTGCGAGAGAGAGAGAGAGTAATTGAAGGAGATGAGCATACCGCATTGGGATTTGGGAGTGAGAGGAGCATCGCCTGAAGATAATTTCTCCCGCCATCGCCTTTAATGAGATAGGAGTGGAGCATGATTGGTGTTTAAAAGAAGAGAGTAAAGGGGAATTTTGAATTTTTCTATCTTTAGGGAGATACAGTATAAAGTTTTAGAGTTTGGGGTTATACTACAGGTTGGGTTTAAAAATAAATTATATTGTGTATGGGTGTTTATGAAAGTGGGTGGATTTTTAAAAAAGCGAGAGTAAAAAACTAGCCAAAAATCCCTTAGTTAAATGAGCAATATTTACAAAATGATCATTTGCTTTCTCTATTTACCAAGTACTATCAAAATTCGAATCTTCCTCTTTTTGCACAGAAAGCTCTGATCCCCTTCTCTATCTATTTTCATCCATTTGTATATTCCCAATACAAGATTTGTCGACAATACACCATTTGATATTTGAATATTGCCACTTTACATGGGGGATGTGGAGGGAATTTTGACTTCTTAATAGCTCACACAGTAGCACATCAGTTTTTCTAGCAAATCCACCCTAGAGAACATCTTAAAACTTTGTGCACTATTAAGAAATATCGTTTGGAAGTTGAAAATTTTGGAAATTGACTTCCTAAAACAGTGACCGTCATCAATAAGAAACATATAATGGCCACATGTTAACAAAACAAGTTACTAGAAATGAAACCTTTAGAGTTAACCTAGCAGGTAGGACTCCAATACTGCTTGATAGTAGACTTAAATGCACCCATAAAATCTTTTCAAAGCCGATAACCCCACATATATCACCATCAAGAAGTGTATTATACATCTGGATTAATACAAGCAAGGTTTAATTATTTATACCTACATATGTAAATAATTAGTCTGCTCAAATGGAGAAGACGAAATAAGTAGTAAATTACTCCAGTTATACATATTTATATTAATGAACTATAAAATCTCCCAAAATATTTTATGGTTCAATTGCAAATACTCTCCACAACTAAATATTTGATCCTTTACCAATAAAAAGATGACAAAACCTTAAATCTAAACATTAAGTCACTGAGCTTACAAACTTAACAAAGCAAAACAGAAACCAAAGGTTTTGCTGTAATTAAGCTGGAGTTGATGAGCATAACTTTGTTCCCAATTTTACGTCATTAACATGTCCTTTTTAGTAAATTTATAATCTTAAATTGTAAATCTGAATTATGGATCAGGAGGTGAATCTCGATACATCCTCTGTTAATCCATTTTGGTCAATATTGGCATCAATTCATGAATCATTCATGAAAACCTTCGGAACAATTTGCCGAAGAGAACTTGCGGAACAATTTGTGCAAAGGGCCTATGAACATATAGATGCTCGAAAGTTATTCACAATCTATAAATTTCTCCCTCCTATTTATCTGCAAACCGAAAAAAGTCCACAAGAGTAAAAATATTTGACCTGCTTAGCTAACTAGAATTGTAGACATGTTGAATGAAAACCGTGATGTGTACCCAATTCCAAACCAAGGTGAGGCTCAAATTGAAAACAAAGATATCAATACCATAGATGAAGATGACACCAAGGTCGTAGCTCAAGGGGCAAAGGTACATGATTATGGTTACCAACTTTAGATGCATTTTGACTTGGCATTTTCTTTTTCAACTCCAAAACTTTGGGTTAAATGTTGAGTTCTTGTTGTCCTCGACATTGTCTCCTCAATCTGTTTGTTGATTATATTCCCATCATTAATTCTCATCTTTAAAGTTTTACCATATATTAATATGATATGTGATGTTTTCACGTGTTTTTATGCATTGAATATAGATATCTTTGAACTATTGAGGGGGGAAATTACTATTCTAGGCTTTTGTATCTGCAAACACAAGTTGAACATAGGCAGATATTGGCTGTTAATATAACAAAAAACTTGTGCTACTTTTATTAAAAGGAAATAGACAAGAATGATTAAAAGGAAACCTGGAAAGGACTGAGATTTTATTACTTTAAACTGATATAGGTCAATCAGGAAATCTCAATAACAATTAAAATATAAATTATTTGATCCTTAAAACACCTACAATTTTTAGTATCATTCTATGTTAAACAACAGATGTATACTATATAACTTCTAATACTACTAGCCGATAAAAGGAATAACCATTTTGCTTCACTGTTAAGAGATTTTCAAATATTAATCATACAATATTAGATCTTGCAGGCTAAGGTTCCAAGCGCATTTATGGATGAAGAGGAAGTCATTACCATAGATGATTTGGCGGATATGGTAATAGATGACAAAGATCTGGAAGAAGGGTACATGGAATTGAACGATCTTGCTTGATATCTCCTGGTTAATAATCCTCAAGGAATCATCTCAACCTACTTAGAACAAAATATATACTCCAAAATGATCTTTCCAGAGGATGATATTAATGACAATAAATAAGGATTATGTGAGAGTATATTTATTGTATTGGCTTGCAACTTGTATGCCATTATATGAAGCAAACATGAGAATTAATTGCAAAGTCATATCCTTCTTTTATTAATAAAAGTCAGATGACCAACTATATATCAAATCTTTCTCTTTCTCTATAGAAAAATTTGATCCCTCTTCTCTATATATTTCTATCCAATGCAAATTTATATGACACTACTCCATCTCTAAATAGTGTCGACTTACTGGGAGAATGTGCTCAAAGAGAGAATTTTTAACTCCTTCCTATATCATGTTTTCCAATATCAAACTTATAATTATATATATCAACAAAACAGGTAACAGATCATCAATAAGAAACATATGATAGCCAAATTCAATAGAACAAGTTATTAGGAATGAAATCGATGGAAATGACCTGAAAATTGGAACTTCATTGCCGCTGAGAAGTGGACTTAAATGTACCCGAGAATCTTTTCAAAGTTGATAATCAACATATATCACTATCAATTC
>JBAKGM010000233.1:40345273-40361350 GCA_037177215.1 Asparagus racemosus
TGAAGCAATCGAAATGAATCTAAGAATCTAATTTAAGAAGAAGAAAAGAAAAAAGGCACTTACCTGTTGAAGGAGATGAAAGTGCTGTGAAAATTATTATAATTTCTTGATCTGAAAAAAATATCAAATATACAATATAATTATTTGCTTTAAAATAATCTAATCTAACATAATAAGAAGAAAATAGATGAAAGTGCTGTAAAATTGTTGCTATTTCTTGATATGAAAAAAAGATCAAACATACAATATAATTAATTACTTTAAAATAATATAATCTAATCTAATAAAAAGAAAATAACAAAGGAGTTACTATGTTTGGGGTCAAAGCACAGTTACGCATAAATATTTTTAAATAAAGGCATTAAATCCTATTGTAGGATTCCTATTCCTATCAAAACACGTTAGTGTAATGTGACGCCACCAGCAAAGTGTTCGTAGGCCTCATTAGAGCCTATTTGACCTGCGTTCATTTGTGTGTTCGTGTTAGCATTAAAGTTGGGTTATGCATAAATATTTTTAAATAAAAGCACTATTATGTTTGATATAAAGGCACTAAATTGAATTTTAGGAATTCTATTCCTAACAAAGCACGGTTATAGATAAATATTTTAATTATATTCCTATCAAAGCACGGTTATTGATAAACTATCAAAGCACGGTTATGGATAAGTATTTTTAAATAAATCAACTTACTCTTGCTTAATGGATTAGTATTTAAATTACAAGGGTATTTTTATCTACCGAAAGATTTTCCCGAACTCGTGCTTTTAAAGGGAGTATGATGATATGATATATTGCAGTTTCTCGTTTTAAGTCATGAAAACCATAAAGCGAGATACAAAGACATATATATTAATATATCATTAATATATCAGACCAGAATGAACTTTATTTATTCAACCAATTATGCACGAATCATATTTTAGGTTGTTACTGAAAATCACAAGGGTGTTATTTTACTGGTAAGTCCTTTTGCATGACAATGATAAGTGATAAGTCATTGTTCCTTTTAGATTTAGCCCTCAAGCTTGTTCACAAACAAAGAGTTTCGAGATAAAAAAGTATGAGAAAGAAAAATAAGGCACGAAAGAAATTCATATCAACCTGAGAGATAACGCGAGTGCTCTCGTGAAGAGAGGATTTCAAGAAGTATCGTCAGCAGGTTATTATTGTTTATGAAACAATCATCTCCAACACTCGTAGCTCCAAAGATTGCATTTGCTCCATTACGCCATTGTTGTTTCTTCTTTATAACGTCACTGGTTGGTGAGTAAATGGGTTTTAACCATCCAACTGCTGGTTTGCTCCATGATATGGTAAAAACAAAAGGAGAGTTGCACAGTACACAAATTATACAAGATTTACTTGCAGATAATTGCTGGAATTACCAGAACATCTCATCTTCTTATCGGCCATCACACATTGGCCATCAGACTCAGTACCACCACCATCTCATACGTTCAAGTCTGGTAAATTAATCTGAATCAGCAATCAACTTAGATAGAAGCTGAACGAAGAAAATGATAAAGCAGCGGCCGCAATGATGCATGCCCAGGGCAAAAAACGAACAAGCACGGCACACACAGTAATAGATATTTTAAATAATAAGAAACCGCCATAAGATCATCTCAGTGCGTCTACTATCAGTAAATGCCACTAGAATATGCTATTATTTGCGAGCTGAAAGCACATTTATATCCAACATAAGGTCTTAGAGAGGTTCTGATAATACCGAAACAAAGGTGTACCAAGTGCTTGGAGATCGCTACCTTCCATAATCACACTTATAGTTCTGAATTAACAAGCCACCTTCCTATGGTAATTGAGGCATTATTCACCAAACTTTAAAGTAACAGCATAATAATAACTATTTTAGGATTTAGGACCACCCAGTAGGATTATTTACGTCCCAGAAACCAACTGGGGAGTCGACTTCAGTTCACCCTCTTCAACCAAACCAACCTGGTGATGGCAGCAGACGAAGTAAACCGCATCCTTAGAACAGTAAAAAGACAAAATCATTCATAGACGTCATAAATTCATGTAGTAGAATACGGTGCGAGCTGAGCCAGTTACGGTTTCTCCACTACCATTAAACCTCTGAACCAAGAATCAAGCAGGAATTTTACTACGCTTGAGGATTTCTGCTAAGTTCACTGGTTGATCTTGCAGCAGTCCATCAAAACATCTAGGAGGCTCGGCACACCCTAGAAAAAGGATAAAAACAGACATGAGCCATTCAGTAATTTTACTCCATGGAGAACGAGCAATGATCAGTGGGTATAAAAATGATTTATGCCATCATACATGCTTGGAAATTACATTCATAAATGAGATCAAACAACTGGGTGTTTCTTTTTTAATGACATAAATCTACATCCCATATCCTGTACTTCTAATATATTTTTATTTTACGAAAGCTCAAGAAATTAGTTTGGGATAAAGGCATTGTTGTTATTGTTGTTGTTCTTGAAGCTCATGAAATTAGCAAATATTTCAAATGTCATTGGTGCTCATGTAGCCAGAATTAACTTATTTAGCTCGTCATTTCTCACTTGCATAAATGCCATCCCTTTTGTATAACATGATTTGACAACAACGAATAATTCACAAATATCAAAGTGAATACAACAGGACACCACCTTCCGCATAAACAGAAAATAAATATAAAGGCAAAAGTAACAGAACTCAGGGGCAAATTAGGATCTAGATCATTATGATCAGTCCTGAAGGCAGCATGAGTAGAAATCGTACTCGTGTCTAGAGAACAGCATACATAAATTAGTGTAATGCAAAAAAGGAAAATGAAGACAAGATACCAGCACGGTGTGCAACAAATATGATATACTTAGTGAGTCATTATTGTTTATTAGCTCTTTATACCAAAAAAATTGTTTTATGGTTTTATTTCCAATAGAAAAGCATGAAAACCAATGAGCTTAAGCTGAGTCAAATCAAAACAGGTTAACAAAAGCAGGATAGAATGATCTTGGACCAAACTTTATTATTAAGGACATCAATGCTAAAGAATGAGCGAATTCAAAAGACTCGCTTAAGTTGGTGAAATAACTCCAGCATGAAAAGCCCAGTACAAAGGGAGTATGTCAGGGCCTCACGAAGACATTGATCCATAGAAGGAATGGGTCTAACTACATGGTGATGTAGAATGCCCCCAAACACTAGGAAAACATAGAGGTTGTTTGGAGGAGCTTATTTTTTTTGGTCAAACTAGTTCTAAAGTTAGATTTTTCATATCTGTCTGTGAACTAGAATACCAAATAGATTAGCTTATAAGCCCCATTTTAAGAAGCTAGTGAACCCCAGCTTTTGAAAAACTAGCTTATAACTCACCTAAATTTAACCAAACAAGTTACTATTCTACCCAAATAATTTTTATACAATTTTTATCATAAAAGCCAAAAGCAACCAGAAGCTAACAAAGGTTAACAGCTTCTACAAATAAGCCCCTACGAAACACTATCATAATGTATCCCACTTTTATTTTAATAGTTCCCCCATCTCAGAACTAAACCCAGTTCAATCAATATGGACACCCGAGTACTGCCAAGGTAATTTAATGCTAGAAATATAAGGGAAGCCCATAGAAGAAATGAGTTCTGACAACATAGTGATGTCGATCGCCCAAACACTAGGAAGACAAATGTATCCAACTGTTTTTTGAGTGAATTGTATTTAACATTTATTTTAATAGCTCCACCAATCTCAGAACTAAACAACAATTCAATCAACATGGACCCTATATTACCAATACGCTAGAAATATAAGGGAAACACTACCTCTCCCTCAAGTTCATTGGTTCATTGAGGAACCGGGCCAGAAAACATGGTGAAGTAAAGCATCGAACACAGGAAGACACAATGTAGTCCTTTTTTTATTTCAATAACGAACTTTCACCAAACCAAACCCCTTATCAACAAGGTAACCCTATGATACTGTGTACTTAATGCTGGAAGCACACTTGACATAGTCCTTTTGTCCAACACCAAATCCCTGCCATTCATTGGGCATGCATGCATGTGCATTAAGCATTAAGGCTTACCAGTTTAAAGGTCAAGCACCTGCAATGCTTCCAAGACTGTCCACTCTCCAAACAGAAATTTAACAACTCTGCAAGTACTAAAAGGTGGATGCTGAACTCGATTGTACCAGGCTGCAGCAGACCAGTCACTGCGACATACTCTCAACCTAAAATGCAAACCGAACAAGACCAAGCATTTCAGTAAGTAATATCAGGGAATGGTAATACCCAAAAGCACAGCATCCAATTTTAAGAAACCAAAGTAAGCACTATATTACCAATTATCATCTTCATCAACCTGTGATGGGTTTCACACGAAGTAACCGGACCACAAGGACTGGGCTTGATGCTGCTCTGGCATCATGGAAGGCTGAAAACTAGCTGGCGGAAGCTGTTGTTCCGAGTTTGCCTTGTGATGGTCAAAAGGTTGAATATTTTGCCATTTCTCATTTATCACTTGGGCTTGCACACCAGAAACTTGCTTTCCAGGGAAAGGGAAGCTCATTGCACCATTCAACTTAACAGTGCTATCAGCAGGAGGATGTTGATACATATGTGTAGCATGATTAACTGAGCTTTCCATTCCCAAAGCTTTGGCTGATGAAGACTGATACCCATCTAGCCAGCTGTAGTCATCAATCTGTGGATTTTGTTCATTTAGTCCCAGATCCAAGCTGGAGTCCCCGAGTTGCTTAGAGGGTATGTTGCTAAATCCAGGAGGAGGACCCAAGTGCCGAACAGGTCTACTCACAGGAGTTTTCCTCGATGCAGTTAGCAATGGCCCTGAGGGCTTCACAGTTAGGACATCAGAAGTCATTGGTGGAGGCATTACAGAATCCAGTGTAGATGGTATAAAAGATTCTGCAAATTTTGGCTGCCCAGATGACCTGCTGCTAATGGGATCAATTGGTGATGACGCAACCAAAGGTGAGAATGCAAATGATGTAGACTGCATAGAGCTTAAGCCTTCTTGCGATCCCTGATTAGCTAAAAACCCATTCCCATTTATGTTGAAATTCTTTAGCCCATTTGAGATGAGTGCTGCTTGTTCCATTAGCCATTTTGAAGTGTTCAGATTCATGTGCGGTAATGGTTGCTGAGAGAAATTTACAGCAGAAAGATCCTGCGTTGCGCTGGTACGCAGACCAGTTGGCATTTGAAAATTGCTGAGAGATACGGGGATTTGTATACCAAAGTTTGGCCATTCACCTTTTGAAGAAATTTGTGCGGGTTGAATTGTTCCACTGGCAGTTGACATGGAAGCGGTAGCCCATTCTCCTTTTGTAGAAATTTGTTCATGCTGATTTACAGCAGAAAGATCCAGCGATGAACTGGTATGAAAACCAGCTGGCATCTGAACATTGCTGAGAGGTGTGGGAAGTTGTGTACCATAGTTTGCCCAATCACCTTTCGAAGAAATTTGTGCAGGTTGAATTGTTTCATTGGCAGTTGACATCAAAGTGGCAGCCCATTCTCCTTTTGTAGAAATTTGTTCATGCTGATTTGTTTCATTGGCAGTTAACATGGAAGTGGAAGCAATTATACTAGGATGCTTCTCCCCAACTGTAGGCTTGAAGACAATTTCTTCTTCTTCATCTTCCCCATCTGCAAATACTTGCGCCTTGGGTTGTGCAGTTCCGTAATCTAAAGTGCTCTCAACTGGACCTGCTGGCTTAGTGGGGTTCAACTTAGATGCATCTGACAAATCATTACACATGTCATAATCCATTACTGGAGGCTCTATACCAATTACAAATCTCTTAAGGCGAGGATCAAAGTATATTGTGTTTTGATCAACCCGAACCACACCCATAAGAGCCCTCCCTGCAGCAAGAATCCTCTGGACACGAGCTTGCTTCTCCTTCTCACTCCCATCACTTCCATATGAATGCTTCCTTGAAAAATCTAGAATTAGTTGTGCAGGCACTAGGGGTAAAAACCCTCTCAATTCAAAATCTTCCCACAATGCAAGTCGATTGCCAGTTTCCCCTTCATCATACTGACTCATATCAAAAAAGCAAGTCTGATCCTCATCCCCATCTCCAGAAACAAGCCCACTGGATATGAGTTTATTCATAAAACTTACATATTGATTCCAAAAGAATGATCTTGCAATAGCTTGCTTTTCCTCAACGTCAGAGCCTGCTGCAATGTCAGGGTGACACGCCAACCACTCTATGAAAACTAAAATGGCTGGTAGAAGAAAGCTTGATACAGCATCCTGTAGCTGTACGCATCTCTTAATGATATGCCCAGAAAACTCAAAAGCAGCTGTAAATGCATTCTGAAGAAGCACAGTGCGCTGCAGGATCTCAGCATATGATTGGCCATCCGACTCCTTGCTCACATTATGAACTGTGAATATTAGTATTGCAATGAGCCTCAGAATAAAAAGTCCATTTTCAGCAGCATCCTGACCAAAATTTAGCTCCTGTTCAGGCCCAGAAGACATGAGGTCAAGGAGATCACTTTTTACTGACTCGAAGATCTCCCCAAAAGTTTCCAAGCTGTTGAGTTACACAACATAAAGATTAGTTCTTTGAATCATGTAATTGCCCCAGAAAAATAAACTAGCATAACCAATTGGCTATTAAGCACAACTCTAAAACATGAAGAGTTCAAAGGATCAAACAATATCTGCCAGATGGCATTAACAAGATGATGACAGCCTTTTTTGTTCAGAAAAAGGTTGCACAAAGGATTTGAGACCCAGCCCTATTGAACATTTCACACAGGCATTGGCCCTATTACACTGTAGTCCCTACACTACTCTACTAGTGGAGGTCAAATGTTTCAAAATATTCTTACATATGTTCTAAATATGCTAAAGATTTTGAAAAAGCTGTCTCCGAAATGTAAGCTTGGCTAAAAGTGCTACAAAACAATGTAAATTTAGCACTCTACAGCTTAAAAATATTTTGCATCTAAGCTCTAAGTACAAAATAAAATAAAATATTCCCCATCTATAAGATAAACCAAACTGAAAGCAAAATTAAAGATAGCACAGTAAATAATTTGGCATAATTATTACCTTGTCCGAGTGAAAAGGATTCCATTGACTCGTACAAATCGAATGGAGAAGGCCTTCATAACGTCAGGGATGCTGAATTCCCGTTCTTTCACAGGGACTTCTGGCTTGGGATCTTTTGACAACAGCCTAGCGTCCCCCCTGCCTCTGCCTCTTCCATTGGCCCGCGGAACTGTTGCCTTTGCCGCCACAACTTTGGGATTACCAGGCAGCTGAGAGAAACTTTGACGATTCTGCAACATGCAGATAAAACAAAAAGAGTAAAAATATGATAACCCCAGAATAATCACTAAATATATGATGAGTTTATAAAATTCAAAACAAGCACAATAATGATGAGTGTTATTTGCTAGTTGGTCATCTCGCATGCTAACAAAAAGTTACTAGTGCAGATATCACCCAAGTCTAGATCAGAACAGACAAGAACCACGAGCAGTTCAGCAAATTCTTCAATAGTATGATATACATCAGAAAAGCAACAATTACAAATACAAACATCTTGAGATACTACAGGCTCGCATTAGAGAGAACTTACAGGAGATTTGATGGACATAAACCACATAACATAAGAAAAAAAATGATATACAGGGTAAATTTTCCCAGTGTTGACATGTACATAGACACAATATCATGATTTTTTCTCCATATCAATGGCAGCACTGCTCTATAATTTCTATAATGTCCTACCTTCTGGTCTCATTTGTTTTGTAGGCTGGAGTTCCCAATCTACCGTAATGTGTCATTACTAATCAAAAGGTGAGAACACCATTACTGTTTAAGATCTTCTAAAAATATTAGACATAGTTAGGAGGCATAAATGGAATTAAGAATACCCAACTAGATGTATGACTGTAGCAATGAGTATGTGCAAAAGGCAACAAAAATCATCCTACAGGTTGATTAAAAATCATGTTGGACAGTTACCCAGCAAAAGTATCTTCGGTTCAAGCTGAGATAAATCTCCTACATAAAGCAATCTCGGGAATATTCAAATCTCATAATTGACAGTATATATTATGAAATCTAAATCCGCCACTAACCATTTGGACAAGAAGGCCAAACAATGTAATAGACCCCTTGCCATATAAGGACTAAAATCTGCCCAAATAAATTTAAATCCAATTGATCAAAAGACCTTTTCCTACAGCCATATGCAAAATCTCACGCTACTGACATCAGCAGCAGGTCAGTAAACCTAGTTTTCGACAATGCGGACTTCCAAATAAATCACGCCTTCATGAATAGCCAGCATTCTTTACACATTAAAAATTACCAAATTTTACTTTTTTTATACAATACTTCTTCCATTTTTCTGACTACAAATATACACATCAAATAGTAAAAGGCATTGCTTGCAGAAGGGAAGTGTCATCTTCTATTCTAACGATTATTATTTTCTCCATCTTTTATCCAAAACACCATATATACTAAAAATGTAGCCATCTTATATAAATAAAAATACTTGTTTATAAAAAATCATAATCTGGTGCAAGCACATTCACTGTTATCCTGTAATGATCACTCCAATACCACATTTACCACATGATATAATAGTGTTTATAATACCCAATATAATGCTTGAGATGAAATTCAGAGTGAAGACCAGGTTAAAAGATTGAAATATGATTATCAACAAACTAAAAACACCATCAGTTTAGTTATTCTAAGCTAAGATGCCTCAGCCTTTAAAATTTGCAACAACCACATAGAAGTTAAAAAAATTCCATTCTAAATGCCGATTTAATTGTTCGAGCCAATCATATCTATCAAACAAGGCTACTCATGCAACTTTTATTTTGCAGTGCAGCAGCAGAACAAGGCAGTAGACTGAACATTCAAAATAGCTAGATTTAATATTAATTTAGATAATTAATTAAGAGTAAGCTTAACTCCAGTTACTCCAAATCCAATGTTATAATAGATATAAGGCACCAATCTTGAAAGTCAAGACTATCAGAGCGAAAATAACCACAACGTACAAGAGTAACCTCAGCAGCACAATTAAAATAAAATTAAGCTAGAGATATTATTTTGCTTGCTATTAGGGAAGAAAGTGGCACCTTCTCAAATGCAATAATCAAATTGTCCCTTGCTGTGGAGAAAGGAATATCTGCTGCTAGACTCCGAAAATACCGGTATATTGACAACAGATCGTCACCGGAGTAGGATGCCAATATTGCAAGCTGGTAAAGATAAATATACAAAGGTATTAGAAAAAGATAAAAAAAAATGGGAATAGCCAATAATATAATACTATGCCATGAAAATAAATTCAGAACCTGATGGTGTGGATTGCCACTTGTAGGGCAAATTGAAGCTGCTTGCTTATAGTAACTGGAAGCTGCAGCATACTCACGAGGGACAGAGTCCCCCTCTCCATACAATCCTTTATAACGAGCAAGGTCGCCCAGATATATGAGAGATCGGTGACAGGACATTAATCCCTTTTTCATTACAGCTGATTTCTTTTCATCTTTTGTCAGAGTAGTTTGGCCTTCAGGGCTATCAGAAAAGAAACCAAGGGGCAAACCAAATTTTGACCTTATTTTCAGTATCAGATCATGATAAAATCCAGTTGACTCAGAAAGAAAGGTTTTAAAACCAGATCGGATTTTCTTAATGGAATCAGGGCGGGGAGGAGTTCTTCCCACTTGAGCCGTAACTGATCCTGCAGATTTGGCAGCATTCAGGAGCGCCCGGAATTCTTCAATTTTCCTGTAGTGCAATTGCCAAAGGCCTAACTCGATATCGTGCTTTTCAGAAAAATCATGATCTTCAAGGATTATGGCTTCATAATTCTCACGAATCTGAAACCACGTATTCGGATCAGAAGGTACTCTTGACTTGGCTAACTTCCGCAGAGTGGTCTCCAGTTCAATATTCTGAGAAAATAACATGAATTATATATGACAAGAAAAAATAGGCACTAAAATGTGGTTGTACACTGTGTTCTACATAAACACAAGTTAAAATTGGCATGGATATCATGATAGTCTTACTATTAGACACATTAATCTTCAAAGAAAACAAAAATGATTATAATCTACAAAACTGGTAAAGCATCTCTGTGAAGATTGTATTCAACTTCTTCTCCATTAAGATATTTTCTTCACTGTTAGTGAGTTCATAGCCCGTGAATACTTTTATCCCACAATGGTTTTATTTGCCACATACAAGACACTTTGGAATCCAAACAAATAACAAATTGCATATATCAATCAGTTATGGCCATCAACAAGGCAGCAGAAGAATGCATCTACGCATTTACTCTCACCAGGCAAATTATAGCCCCAAAGTCAAAGGTGCCAAACTGCACCTCCAAACTGAGCACGCCAGACAATGAAGTCACAGTCATGGTGTGAGAAAATACGGCTGCAATTGTACCCATGGCTTACTTGCTTTAATGAGGTTCAGGAAGAAAAATAGCAAACCCAGAGTTTGGAAGAAAAGTATATCATACATCACTATAAAATGTAACTAATTAGGAAAACAGTCCATCCTTATATGTAATAATCATAGTAATCAACCATGGAACAATCTAATAATCAAGAACTTATAGCACCATACACTTATCAAGCATTAGAAGAAGAATACCTTCTTGTAGAGACATTCGGCAAGCTCCCGGGACGAGGGAGCTACTGAGTTATCCATGGGAACAGTCATCATCCATCAAACTTTATCCTTGAATACCTATACAGAAAAAGCTCTCACGGTAACCTACCATAATGAACCTACAAATCTATCCAAAACCATTGCCAACAAGAAAATCACAAAGAATCCACAAATCTAAAACCTATATAATTTCGTAATGGTAAGCAATTCTCAACGTCCTAATACAATTCCACACTACAAAAGATGGAATATTTATACCCTATGCAACTAAAAACAACACAACAACAAATAAATAACCTGTAAAATCGAAAACCAGGAGTAACAACACAGATCTATTGAAACCCTAATCCTGACCAATCCTTTTCTCAAAACCCTAATCTAATCCAAATCCCCCCATCAAAACATGCCAACCCCTAAATTGACGTATACAAAACAAATCCACAACCTAAATCAAGACGAAAACCAATGAACCTGCCCTAAAAACACACATACTTACAAGATTCAACAGATCTCGACCGACTCAATCCACAAAAAGGCAAAATCGATAAACGAATCGAAATCGATTGAAAGGAGGGAATACCTGATCTCAAGGAGAGAGAGAGAGACAGAGAGAATCTAAGAGGTCGCAGCTTCTTCCTCTTCGTTGAGATTTCTATTAATTTTCTTTTCTTGGATTTTTTGCCCCGTCAATTTTGGGGACGGTGTGACCGAGGACGGTCCTTTATGTAATTTTTCTCGCAATTTCTTTGTTTTGTTTATATTTCAAGGGGGTTTGATATTTACACGCTTTTTGAGGGAAATGCACGTCGGTGGATAGAGAAGTTGATTTGAGGATGAAAGCTTATATGGTATCGGTGTTTAACTAGAAAAGTAGAAACTAACAGCTTTTGCAAATCAATCTATGTCAAATAATGTATTTGTGCATCAGTAAGAATTCTGCAAAATTGCATACTTCTTCTAGTAATTAGTAAAGTAGGTGATTATGAGGGGGGAGAAATTACTCTCGCAAAATATCATGAATACAAGAATCTAATATGAGGAGTAAGATATTTTAATTTACTACGTCGGATGCACGTGCATTGCATGTCGTTAAATAATTTACTTATTTTATTCAGATTTACGTCTCTTTCGAAGAAACAGATTTATGTTTCTATTGTAACTCATTTGTGAAATAGTTCATGGTTACCATATAATTTATTGCACGAAATAAAATCATGTTGTTAAACCTCAACTTGATGATGATAATATATAGTAGACTAATATCTAACTTGATAATGCATTAAATTTAGTTATGCTTTGCAAAATTTAGAACTTTGATCTAACAGACATATAAAAAATTTCAACTTGTAATTTTAGAACTTTGATCTAACAAACATATCAAAGAACTTTTATCTTATATAGCAAATGCATAGCAACTAATTTTGGTACTTTTCGATTTTAAGGCGAGTGTTTGGATTTTTTAGGAGCTTATTTGCAATTTTTATTTTTAGGGAGCTGTTTGTAATTTTTATTTTTTCATAAGGTCAGCTATAATTTTAATATTTTCTTAGGGGTTTTCCTAATTTTCAAACTTTTTTGGGGGCTTTGTAATTTCAAATTGTGTAGGGGAAAAATGAAAATCTTAGATTTGAGGAGCAGTTTTTTTATAATTTTTTTAATTTTGACATGTTTTTCTATTTTTAAAGACTTTTCAGAAGTTATTTGTTATTTTTGAATAATCAGTGGTTCTTTATAGCTTTAGATTATTTAGAGGGCTAATCGAAGATTTTTTATTTTCAGGGTGTTTTTTATTTTCACTTTTTCCAGGGTGTTTTCTACAACATAAGATTTTTAAAAGCTTGTTTTTAAATTTTAAATTTTTAGGGTGCTATATGTTATTACAGATTATTCATGGAATTGTTCAAAATTTTCTAAGTTTTAAGGTATTTGCTTGTAATTTTTAGATTGTTTGAGGTATTTTTTTTATATTTTTTAGATTTTAAAGTTGATTTTTTGTATTTTTAAAACTTTTTAAGGTATTATATATAATTTCAAAGTTGTATAGGGGACTATTGAAAAATCTCATATTTTTAGGATGAGTTTTGTAATTTTTAAAAATTTTCGATGAGGAGGTGGTTAGTAATTTTTTTATTTCATGGTTGTGTCTGTAATTTCATATTATTTAGAAGGTTATTTAAAATTGTATATGTAAGGGTTTTTTTGTAAATATGCATGTAAACTCTTATTTAGCTTTGTAGAGCATACATGTTTCCGTCTCCCACTTGTGCTCAAAACCAATTTGATATCAATTTCAAATCTATCTTATCAATATATTTCTCAAACACCTTTTAACTTAAAGGTTTAATCAATGAGTTTGCCACATTATTAGCAGAAGCAACTTTAAGAATGTTTATGTCTCCTCTCAGACCAATTTCTCCTACCAAGTTATACTTTTGTTCGATGTGTTTTGAATTGTGATGAGCCCTAGGCATTCTAGCTTGAGCAACCTACTATGATCAAAATGCAAAGTAATGGAATATTTGGTTGTCAGAAAAACACCTAACTCTTGGACGGATTTTTTTAATCCAAACTACTACTTTTGCTACTTTCACAACGTGCAATATGCTCTACTTCAGTTGTAGAAGCAGCTATACTTTCTTCCTTACAACTACTTCAACTAATAGCTTCATTGTTTACTGTAAAGACAAAATCTAATGTAGATTTCCTATCGTCGGGATCTCATTGGAAATTATAATCAGTATATCCTTCAACTACTTTTTTTGCTGCTTCACAACTGCAATTATCTTTTCTTTAGTTAAAATATTTAAAAATATATTTAACCCCATGCTTCAATTAATATCTACTAACTTCACTTATTTCTTGAGCAATATTTGGCCTAGTATACAACATTGCATATATAAGGCTACCTACAGTAGAAGCATATGTGCATGGCTTTTTTCTTTCTAATACCTTATCTGTATGAGGTGATATTTTCTTAGAAAGAGTGACTCCGTGTCCCAATGAATAAGATTCGTCTTTGAATCTTGCAAGTTAAACTTGGCCACTACCTTATCAATATAAGTAGACTGGGACAATTCTATTAACATGTTAGCTCTATCCCTATAGAGTTTAATTCCCAAATTATATGATGCCTCGCCCAAATCTTTCAAGAGAATTTGTTAGACAACCATAATTTAACAGTTGATAACATTCCAACTTCATTCAAATATTTCAGAGGTATTTGATAAAAGTTAGTTTTTTAGTTAGAAGTAATTGATAAAATCTTTCATAGAGAATTTATTAGACAACTATACTGTTTGTATTTTAAAAGATTTTTCAAAGGTTGTTTGGAAAATAGGAATATTCAATGGTAGTTTCAAATAGTTCAAAGGGTTGATTGAAAATTTAGATTTTCATGATATTTTTTTAGTTTTTTATTTTTTCCTGTTATTTCAGATTTTGGAAGTCCATAAATTTTAAAATTTTAGGTTGTTGTGTGTAATTACAAATTACTTTTAGAACTGTTGAAAATTTTCTAATTTTCAAGTTTTTGTTGTAATTTTTGAAAATTTCCAAGGTATTTTTTTAAATAAAATTAAGCTTTTTCAAGGGGATTATTTGTAATTTTTGATTTTCAAGGTGTTGTATATAATTTCAATTTGTTTAGGGGATTGTTCAAAAGATTTCATATTTTTAGGGTTTTTTTAATAAAATTTTAAATTTTTGGTGAGGAAGTTGTTTGTAACTTTCAATATTTAGGGTTTTTCATGTAATTTCATATTGTTCAGGAAGTTGTTTAAAAATTTCAAATATTCGGGTTTTTTTGTATTTTTAGACTTTTAGAGGTGTTTTTTTTAATTTTCAGGTTTTTCATAGGGTCCTCGTGTTTGTGATTATTAGAATTTTTAAATGGCGATTTGTAATTTGTAGTTGTATAAGGGATTGTTCACAAAATTTGAAGTTATAAGGACTTTTTGGAATTTTTTGATTTCTAAGGCACTGTTTGTAATTTTCTAATTTAAGGGTGCTTTATATAATTTTTAGATTTTTTAAGAATATTGTTTATAACTTTTGCCTTTTGGATTGTTAAGAATATATTAACGATATTTCTATTAATTAGGATATGTCACACTAATGTATTATAGATCTATTTAAAGAGTTCTATTAATTGGGATAGGATATAATGTGATATTTTAAAAAAATCAAGGGTAATATTGTCCAATAAAAGTTTTTCTCAAATTCCCACTTTTAAAGGGAGTACGATGGTGTGTTTGAGGATAAAAGTAGTTACGAATATAACGTGTTTATGGGTACAGTTAAAATTATTTATCAGTTTAAAATTACTGTTAATTTTTTTCTTTCTTTTAACATTCTTAATAATTGGTGCATTGTTTGGATAGAATTGGAGTTGTAAAAGTAAATAGAGCAATCGGATCTATAAATGCATTATTTAGTTTACAACTTTGTAATTAGAAAAGATAAATGAACTTGTATTTAATAAAAAAGAAAGATTTGCAATAAATGCTATAGGCAAATTGATGGGAGGAAAAGCTGCAGCCTTCAAAAAAGTGAATTAAAAATAAAAATAATCCATATTGTAAATTTTTTTTAAATTCAAATAGGAAAACCATCTACAACCAAGTTTCCATGTGGAAAAATTCTGTAGCTTTTATCTAATCGTTTCAACCAAACACTGAATCTGCTTTTGGAAATACATTTCCTATTGCATATATCCGAACATCGATATTGAAGTTGACTTCCTGTAACAAATATGCAATATTTGTTGCTGTAGCATTTGCTACAATTTATTTTTAAGGCAAACTAAACAGTCCTAAAATCTCTAGTACCCATAAACAATATTTTTCATTTATTTATATGGGAGATGTTTGTGCTTTCATTATAAAAAAAGCCAATATGTGGTATATTTCATTTGGAGGACAAAACCTGACTTATAATAATCACATTTTTAATATAATAATTTCCTTTTAAGTTTACTAAAGTTTTAAGTTTTGGCCTTGGCCGATCATTTTCTGAACTATCTATTCTCTAAGTTTTGCATCTTTCAAACAACTTATTATATTTAAATGGTGTTCTCGCTTTCATATGGCTTATTTTTTGGGTTAAATCAACAATTTTGTGATCTATTTTTGCAATTACTTACATACAAACAAACAGGCAAAGCATTAAAAGTAAGTCTACTTTTCAGTTGCATGTAGAAAAGCACATCTTGAAAAAAGCTACCATTTAAACTTAAAGAAAACCCAAAAGATAAAATTGATGTTTAATTTATCAAACTTTAGAAGGACCATAACACAAAAGAGGTACTAATATAAATAGGAAGAGATAACAAGCACATTAATGGAGATTGCGTGGTAACCAGACTAAAGAGAACATAACTAGAGAGAGTGAATGGAAAAGG
>JBAKGM010000233.1:40361450-40393823 GCA_037177215.1 Asparagus racemosus
AACGGTTATTAGCAGGGTATTTATTCATATAAAATGGGTAATGAGGGTATTAAATTGTAATTAAAATGTGATAATCAAGGAGGAAGAAGGAGATAAGGGTATTTTAGGGTTTTTTGTTTCTCTCTCTCTCCATGCTTAGTTGTCATGTAATGATGACTAAAAAAGGGGTGGGGCACAAATTGGAGCACTGTTTGGGGTTGAAAAACATGGGGCAAAGTTGGAGTGGGCCGGTCACATGAAGATTTTGCTTTTGGGGCCTTGACACAATTTTCCCAAAAATCAAAATACTTTTGGGGTTTTCTGAATTTCGTAATGTTATTGGGGGATTAATAATAGTTTATAATTCATTTGCGGTTTGCTACAAAATATCAGAATTTATTGGGATTTCAGTTTAATTACACAAAAGAATTATTAAAATAGATGGTTACATTTTGCAATACATGACAAATTTTGTAAGAACTGATATCTTGAGGATATGATACATTACCCTTTTTTATGATAATCCCTGACAATTTTGAAAATTAGAGATCCCCCGCCCTCCCAACGATCGGTGTATCACAAAACCTCCGAATCTTTCACACTTTTCTCACCAAATCCTCCTATGTGATTTTAAAATATAAAATAGCTGAAATATCATTTTAAAAATCAACTCATTCAATTACAAAGAAACCCCTAACCGTAAAAAAAGAACTATTTTCAATTTATAATGCCTTTTAACGTCTTTCTTCTATCCTAAAAAATCAAAGTAATTTTTTTATGATTGAGGGGTATTTTGATATTTTCTCAGTCATTTTTTTGTCATATGATGTGTTAGAACTAATAGTGTTAGCTTTTAGGACGTAAAGTGAGAATAGTTCATGGGGCTTTCTCGAATTTTGTCACGCCCTGCTTCCTGAATTATACGGTAACGGGACGCGAACAAGCCCCGACGTATTAGATCGAGGAGTATAAAATGAAAACTCTTCCCCTCAACCTAATACGCCAAGCGTCAAGCATAAATTACAATAAATCCACATGTCTCCCAATTACAGTGACAATCAGCAAGAATATAATAAACAAATTCAGAACTGCGTGATACATATCACCAAAGAAAATATCATCCCAGACAAAAATAAATATAGTTCAAATACATAAAAGCTAAAACTAAATAGTCAAAGGAATATCTACTGAACTAAAGAAAAGTAAGACGAAGTCTAAATGTCCAACATCTACTGCATAAATAAAAAGTCTAGGCTTTTGACGGTTCTTCTGCCCCAACGGGGCGGCACTCCTGCTGGGAATACTCCGGCTTCGAAACCTCTCCATACTGGACCTGTCCGTCATCTAAATCTGACGTACACTAAGAGAATGGAGTACGTCAGCGTGTATAACACACGACAAGATCCCACAACGAGATAACAGTATAATAATAAATGTAAATGCATGCAAATAATCAGAAACTGTGACGATCTAGGTATAACAATCTGAATAAATATCCATGTACATCCGGGTGACTAATATTTAGAAATCTACAAAATGAGACGTAGTATGTTGAGCGAAATAATCCAAACAAGGAAACCCTCATGTATATACCATATGTCTCAGATTATAAATAACTAAATATTGACCCCGAACGATACACGGATGGAACATAAAACTAAAGTAAGCATCAACAAGTGAAACTCGTGTGTCCGTACAATCAAATGGCCTAACTGTCAAATGTCTCTACTTGGTGTTAAAGTCTAGCCATTCTATATCAGGTCTATGGTCTATATCTCACAAGAGTCAACATTCATATACTCGGATTACTGACTGTTCATGCTCCTCTACGCGCATCTAGTGCCGTAAAACGATCCAGTCAAAGGACTACGCAACCCGATTCTGGCTTGTCCGGACACAAGCAGGACTCAGGTGATGAAACGATTTTTCACTGGCCATGTGCAAAACGATTCACTAGCCCAACAAACTAACCCCAAGTGCAAAACGATTCACTTAGAGCGAGTCTGGAAGATACATCAACAGTCACATCTGATAACATGCACCAAGGCCTTCCCATCCCCAGGTCTCAAGTAATTACGAGTTAACGATACGGTCAAACAAGTCATGGGTTCACCTCCTAATCATAGTCAACACAACTCACACATGTCACTAAGTGTTGTTCATGACATACAAGTCCTAAGTCATGAACTACTAACAGTTCTCAATACAACAAGATAGTGAAAACGTGTCCAACTTTACACAACATCAACTAGCATAATAGGTGCATGAAAACATTCGTAAAATAAGAATAATAATTGCGAACAGATTGCAATATGCGTGACCAATATCCATGAATAGGTAAATGGGCATGCAAACCGGGAACATCAATATCACACTACTCAGAATCCCGATACGTCTCATAAAATTATTAGTAATTGAAAACACTTAGTTTAATAACAGCGTAAAAGAAAACTAAAAATAACGTGCGTTTCATACATGAAATGTCACAGTTTGTATCACATATATGTTCACCATTAAAATAATCAAAAATAGTCTTTTTTCTAAAAATCCCTTTTTTTTAAATTAGGTTTTCATCGTGAATATTCTAAAAATATTATTTTTCTTTTGAAATAATAATTCTAAAATTACTTTAATAATTCAAGCGATCCTTTTATAAAATAATTCAGTTAAAATATTTTTCCTCATTATTATTCTAAAATAACACTTGACAATAACTTAATAATTTAGATATTCATCTTACAACAAATTAATACTTCAAAAATCCTAATAATTCATAAATAAATATAAAAATGTGAAATGCGAGTCTAATCAACATCAGTCAATTCCACACAGTTCATAATATGTCATGATCATCCAATGCACAAAATAATTCATAAATAATTCAAAAATATAAAATACGAGTCAAAAGTAACAGGATCTTACCTACGAGTGAATCGACTGCGATTCAAGCTACGGTAGCGTAGAACAAACAGCGACGAACCATGGATGATGGTGACCGGTGACGAACTACTGACCAGCAGCGGCGACGAATCCCGCCACGACGATGATCAGCAACGAACGGCGGTGACGATAGGTAGCGAACAAATCAGCAGCGAACGAAGCTGTGGTGTTGGCGAGGAGGTGGAGTGATCGTGCGGGGCTATGAATTGAAGTGCAGTGATGAGGTGCTGGCAGGTAGTGTTGATGGCTGGGGTGGTGATAGCGGTTGTTTGCGTGGAATTGGGTGGTGCTGACGGGCGGTGGTTAAAGGTGTTGCAGGTCTGGCGGAGAGGAAGAGG
Source organism: Asparagus racemosus (assembly GCA_037177215.1). Taxonomy (NCBI): domain Eukaryota; kingdom Viridiplantae; phylum Streptophyta; class Magnoliopsida; order Asparagales; family Asparagaceae; genus Asparagus; species Asparagus racemosus. The sequence continues at coordinate 40,364,708 of JBAKGM010000233.1, forward strand.
GGGTTGGCCGAAGTGGTTGAGGAAGAGAGGGCTAGCTACGGCTCATGGTCAGACGAGGGTAGGGCAGCGGCGTTGTAGGCGTAAGAGGGTAGGCGGCGAGCGGGGTGGCGTGGTAGGTGGTGGCTGCGGCGCAGGGAGGAGTAATGGCTGTGGTGAGATGCGTCGGTCGGAGCGAGAAGGCGGTGACTTGGAGGTGTGGGTCTAGGCAGAGAAGAGGGGAGGTTGTTGGCTGAGGGCGCTAGTTCGAGGGGGAGGAGGCGGCTCGTGGTCGTGCGGGAGATGGGGCGGTGGCTGGGCGGATCGGGTGTTGGTAGCGTGGGCATGGAGGCGTCGCCGAGAGAAGAGGGGGCGTGGTGCTGTGGATGCTGGCTGGGGGTCAAGGCAGAGGATGATGGCGGTGAGGGCAGTGTTGGGTTGCTGGGAAGGAAAAGAGAACGAGAGAGAGGGTGCGGGGAAGAAGATGACACGAGAGGAGAGAGAAATAGAGTTGGCGGCGGAAAACGAGGAAAGCAATAACAAGAGAGAGGGTTTTTTTGTGGCTGGGATTAAAAAGAAGAGAAATAATATGCAGTTATATATAGAGTTAGGGTTAGGGTTAGATACACGTGTAATTGCACGTGGTGTAAATACTACTAATTAGGTATTTAAAATACAGATTAAATATCATGATAATTTTGTAACAATTAATCAAATAATATTATTAACTAAAAATTAATAAACTCTATCATTAAATATATAATTAAATACAATATCCAAATATTTAAAATATCATTTAGTATTTTAATATTGAAAAAAATACGTATCGGAAAATCACGGTTGTTACACAAGATTTTTATCGAAATAAATATCTGAAATTGGAATTATGTTAGGAAAATTTTTAGATTTTAAAAGATTTGATTTTCTCTTTTGATAAAAATCAATATCCTAATTATATGAAGGAGAGTTAATTCGGTTTTAGTTTTTAAAAAAGATTAGATTTTTTTTTGTTTTCGACGGCTAAAAGTAATTTTGATTTTTTTAAAAAGATGGACGGCGTAGATTAAAGTCTACGTGTCGAAATTATTTGTGAAGGAGGAATCCTATGTGGCGGGCTCTTGTGAGTTTTGATTTTGCTTTAATGTATACCCTAGTAAAAAATTCGGTGGTGGAGCCACATACATAGGTGTGGGTGCCTTGGCCTCCCCAACATTTTTCGTATTTCATATTTGGTCCTTAGTCTCTTAGTGCTTAAAACCTTTCATATTTTGATATTAGCCCCTCAATCATTGATTTTGTCATAAGGTCCTCTCGTGTCTTAAGTTATATATTTAAAATTAGCTACTCAAATGATTGAAATTGATATTAAGTCCTCCAATTTTTATAGGTTGTTGTTTCAAATTAATCATGATGATTGAGGGACCTAGTTGCATTTTTGTTTATTTGAGGGACTTCTAAACAACTTAACAATTAAGGAAGCTGCAAGCAATTTGAATGATTTGAGGGATCAATTTCAAAATAGTAAAGATTGAGGAGAGTAATTTTGCAAATACTCTTTATATGAAATAAATAAGTAACAACTTATGCATGTATTTTGAATTCTTGGCTCCCTCATAATAGAATTTCTATCTCCGCCCCTGTTTATAATGATAATTATTTTTGACATTAACATCTAGATTTTACAGATTTAAATTTAACAATGAAACAAATATTATGTTTTACTTTTACTCTCTATCTATGATCTATGATATCTATGGTTCGCAGCGCCCATTTCCCCAAATTCTATTCATTTTCGGAAAAATAAAAATTAAAAAAAAATAAAAGACAAAAAGAAAGGGCAAAAAAAGAAAGAAAAGACGTCCTACGTGCACCTCACGTGTTCAGCGTCAGAATCAGGTCAATGCCGACGTGGTCTGCCCGCCCATATTTACCCGTGCTCCCAAATCTACCCGCAGTAAATCCCTGCGGTCTATTTAATCATCACCTCTTTGCGAAATAATAATTAAACCCTCTTTCTCTCTTTCGCTCTACTTCTCGTCACTCGACTTCGAAAACTAGGGTTTCCACATAGTCCAAGAATGGACCGTCACAGAGGCGAAAGACACGGCGGAGACAGGCTCGGCGGCGACCGCATGGGCGGCGGAGGAGGCGGTGGCGATTTGCCGCCTCGCAGAATGCCGTCGTCTCGGTGGTCCGACGACGGCCCCGGTAACGACCACCACCGCTTCCCAAGGGGCGGCGGCGGCGGAGGAGGACGCGGTGGAGGGTTCGGAGGCGGCGAAGGTCGGTTCCATCCTTATCGTGGCCCGCAGGACTACCCTACCGGAGGCGGGGGCGGGCCGGGGTTTCGCGGTGGCCCCGGTGGGTTTCAGGTTCCCATGGGTGGGCCTAAGAGAGGGTTTTTTGGGAGAGGCGGTGGGTCGCCAGGTAGCATTCTTGCCCTAGCTAGGGTTTCTTTTTTTTTGTCCGTATTATATTGAGTTTTAGGGTTAGGGTTTCCTGAAATTTTGTAATTGTGGCTGTTACTATGAAATTTATAGGGATTTTGTACCTAAAGCTTTTTTAGGTGGGATTGAGAGATGGCTTCCTGAGGATAGTGCTTTTGTCTACTTTTATTTTTATTTATTTATTTATTGATTGAGTGGTTCTATAGTTTCGGTTGGGTATTTAGCTGGCTATATTTCAAAGTTGGAAACTTTAACTGAGATTAATCTTTAATTCATATGATTATTTATATGTGAGTCTCATTTACTGTCTGAACTTAAAGTTTTTGGATCAAGTAATAAAAGGAGGAAACCTTTGTATTTATGTTACCAAAATAGTTGGAAGTACTCAAACACGTTATCGTCAATAGCTTTTCATTTTATTCTGGTTTGCTTTTTAGTAGCTTTATCTGCCTCGTGGCTAGTGTCGGTTATTAGCTATTGTGGATGGTAGTCTTGGATTGTTATTGTGGATGATATTCTTGGATAAACATAAGACAGGGTTATTAGTTTGAAAGTGTTTAGAAAGAATATGGCTTCAATGATATTTAGGTAGGTGGAAGTTTGCAAAGAAGAGCTTGATTTGTCATGTTTATACACTATATTGGAGAGTGAGTTAGTAATAAAGCAAAAATACATTTCTTGCAATTATATGTTTTTGACGGTTACAGATATATGTTGAAAAGGATGCCTGTACAGATCCCCGTAACTCACTTTTCAAATTATGGGGTTTCAAGAGATCATGATAAGGTGCTATCTGTTCGCTGGCCTTTTGTTGCTTTTATGGAGAAACATATAAAACTATGATTTTACTCATATAAGGGGAGTTTTTGATGGAGGAAATGATGATCTAGGTATTAGCTTTTACGTAATAAGAGGTGTATGCTTATATTACATAACGGAGGGTATATTTGGAATAAGGTCCTCATTTGACAAACCCCTTGGGTCGTCATATTTGTTCAAAATATATGGAATCGCAAAACATGAGAAAGTATAAACAAGGATGATATGATCAGTGACCAGGGCTTTGCCATGTTAATTTTTGACTAACTATTTGTGAATTATGTATTAACTATTGTTCACACATATGGGCATCCATGCGCACACTAGGCCTATTTCAAATTATTTTGCTGACATTATATCAAAACAAGGGAAAGCTTCTTGATTTTAAATTAAACCTTGCTTATGTAAAACCAAGCTGCTAACTTGGTCGGATGGTCATTGACTCATTGATTTTGATGATTGATTGGAAAAGCCTTCAAGCCGAATCTCTCTTAAATGCTTTATAATATATTCTTTTTAAGCTGCAGAACATGTTACTAATGGAACTAGTCATAAAATTACTTTCCTTGATTTTATGATCGTACCATATGGGAACAATAATTTTCTATTTGATCTTTTTCTTCCATCTGTCTACACATTGTTACAAATTATTGAATGTGTAAGACCATCATAGTTGCTTTATGCTCATAATTTTTTTGTCCAAAATGTTGACATTTTTCCTCTACAGAATTTGCAGACGGGAACAAATTTGCTAAGCTTTTCGTTGGATCTGTTCCAAGGACAGTAACGGAGGAGGATGTGAGTTATTATGTTATCCTGATACCTATATTCCTGGATAGCTTGTAAAGATCTAATTTAAACTTTTGTTTTATTTTATCTAATTTCATTATATATGAGATTGAGTTTGCTGTTGCTGCGACCTGTAGTATACTTGATACTGATATATTTTTCCTTTCGAATATCCATCCACCATCTAGAACTTGAGCTTACGAGTGCCAATTTATGTCTAGTGTCTTGATTATGCATCATTGTACTTAATATCAGAATCTGAGAGCTCACTGTGGCCTGATCTTATCTTTTCTCTGGTTGTGTATACTTAATTCCACTTGATAACATTTTTCATGACTGTTCCGTTCTCCAAATACTGTTTCAATATTTCAATACTCATGTTCTACTATTTTTCCTAGTCCGTCCATTGCTTCATATTGCTACATTTGTTACATTGACTTATCTGGTGATGTTGAGCCCATGAGGCTCATAAGTCAACATCACGTCTAAAGTTGCCTGCATAATGTCAGGAACATGCACCCTACATTGCAGTACTAATTATGTAATTAGGAGTTTATGAAACTGTTAGTCGAAACTGAACATGAGAACAGATTAAGCGATTTACTGTATGATGATTAGGGCTCAACTTATTTTAAATGATGTTTCAAATCATATATAGATATAAAAGCTGAAAGTGAGGGTTGACTCACAGAAATGCTTTTTAACATTGTTCTGAAATAGTTTTACCGGCCCCTGCATGACGGGTGGAGACCCACCCACTTACTCTGAGGTCGTGGGTGATGTTCTCCCTTCTTTCTAGCTATAACCACATAATTAGTTACTGGATCGCATGGCATATGACTTGTGTAAAAAAGGTCATATAGTTATAGTTCATGCTTATTAATCAGAGTTAATCAGAGTGTGTCCTATAGACTACATGAAGAATGGGCAGAACATTGCACATGGAGATGATTTGGGAGGCTTGATTTATTTTATTTTTCAATACTTGGGAATCATTTTGTTTGTATGTTGTTCATTATTTTAAGCAAAAAGAACAGGATCAATTTCTGATGTCCTTTGGGATCCAGGATCTGTTACAAAACTATGATCTGTTGCCTAACTCTTCCGACTTATTTTTTATGCAATTTCTGGTTTTGCTGAAGTCTCGAAATATAACGTTTATAAACTTTATTTGACTGGATGCTATTAAATTGCTTCCTTCATCCAGATTCGTCCCTTATTTGAGGAACATGGGAATGTTATTGAAGTGGCTCTGATCAGGGATAGGAGAAGTGGACAGCAACAAGGTAATTTCGATTTCTTTCTCTTAATTTTTATGATCTGTACTTCTGTCTCTTTTCAGGTGCCTTGAGGGTTAAGTGGAGCAATAAGCCCTTTTAAGTTATTTTTTTGGAAAAAATTAGCAGTGGTTGTTGGTCTCAGTTGAAACCGTTCCATTGTCTCCTCTCTGTGCATCGAGAAGAAGACAGGGTTATCTGGACCACTAAAAGTTGCTTATATCAATCAATCAACCAGTAAATAACTGGAATGCACATAACTTCTGCTCCACCATTTGGAGCAAGTTTTGGCAGTGGATTGTTCCCTCTAATGTTGTAGTTTACACTGGTGTTTAGTCCTGTGCAATTGTTGTATTGCAGATGACAAAAATGCAAGTTGGCTTGCTTTTGATGGATGTTAGTCACCACAGTGAAACATTTCAAGTTCTTAATGTCCAGTTTTTGTCATCAAACCTGACATTAAGTTTTTTATTTTATTCCATGCGTTACTCTATACACTTTATCCCAATTATCAGTGTTTAGATGTTCTTCTATGGTCCTTTGGTGCTGGATGCTGGGGTCCTATAGTGCTAGATGCTGGTGGATGATTTTACTGTGATTTCCCCCTTTTGAATTTCCTTTGAGGATGGATTATATGGTCCTATGATTGTTAGACCCTTCCCTTTCTTGCATGTGGGCTTGGTTGCGTAAATTACATTTCAAAACTAGAAAGGGTGAAAGCAGTTCTCATGCTTGTTTCATAGAGCTCCTATTTCTTTTTCGTTTTATCAGAATTACAAATGCATCATCTTGGATGAACATGGATTTGTGTTTATATTGTTTAATGATAATGTCATCTGAGCTGATGTTATACATTTTGGATCATGTGACTGAATCATGTTCCATTGAATACCTCATTCGCGGATTAGTCATGATGATTGTGTTCTGTGCATGGTGTAGGCTTTTTTGTTTTTGGATGGTTGGCTGGTGTTACATTCTTGTGATGTTTTGTTGACTTGATATGAACAAACCGAGTAAGATTGTCTCTCTGTGCTATTTCCCTTTTACTATTCGATTTCACCTGTGGATGGTACCTTGTGGTCTCTCTTGGGTTAGATACTGATGGATTGTGACTTATGTGTGAATACTACGTTTGATGCCCAAGACTTTGGACAATGAATTAGAATTTTATTATTTTCTTTTCTTAAGTGGAGAACCTCACTATGGCCCTTTTTATTGACAATTGATGGTAGATTGTTTTTGACCTATATTCTAGCTACAACCTTTACTATCACATTTTACTTTAATTTTGGCCTATTTCTGTTGAAGTGGATGCACTTACTTGGCTCATTGATTTGTTGGGTGACACTTGATGATGACTCTGACCCATATTTTCAATAATGAGCTAATTCTGGATGGTTTAGATCTTTATAGTCATGGTGCCTCTTTTGGTGTTCTCAATTATTTGTGATAGTCCTTGTCCCTTTTTTAAAGAATGCAAGAAGTTTTCTGATTGTAAAATTTTCTAGTAACATCTTTTAGTACTGATGATGGGTTAATTCTATGGGTGTCATCTGATCTGCTATCTGTGTAGAAATGTCGATAGTCTCACTGTCAAATTCTTGTGTAGCTTTCAAGTTGTTTTAACTACATTGTTAGATGTGGAGGAAGTTATGTGTTTTGTGTTCATAAGGAGATTGTTGAGTTGATGATTCACACTTTTCCAGATTTATTTCTTAAATTTTGTGTTTGTGTCCTATATATTGCTTACAGTTGTCTTTTCTTCAACTTAGCATGTGCTATTTTTTTTAATCTTTAGAATATTAACTACTAGAATGTTGCATAGTGCGAACTTGGTGGTTACTGTGAATTTCTGAGGTACATCATTGTGTTTATTTAATGTACTTCTTCATTGTATTATAAACAATTTTTAAACCCACCTTATCTATAGGCTTATCTGCGGATCTGAGTTGCTGTTTTTTGTTGTATTTTCGGTCTCTATCTGTTTATATGGTTCGTAATGTGATATTCTTGAAGTTGTTCTTATTGGGATGACTGGGAGACTTGCTTGAGCAGTTCTGATTATTGTGTCCGATGTCATGGAAATATTGTGATTGCGCCCAGTAAATCTGGAATGAGAAGGTTTCTTTTGTTGCCATGTTATCTGTACTCATTTTGTAAAATTTTTAGGTCATAATATCTCCATGTTCATTGATTCCATCGGATGTTAGGTTGTTGCATAATTTCTTTCTATGGTAGATTTATGTACTTTGAAAGGTTTCAATGGCTGCTGGAAAGGCATTGAATGAGAGTTTTAGCATCTCCTTTAGACCCTGAAAGGGAGTAGATAATGAACGAAGAACTTATAGAAGGGGCAGCCTGCATAACTGAGATTGCAAGTCATAGATATGAACTGTGCATCAGCATCCGACAACGCTGTTGCCTTTGAAATGTTTATAACACATAGCGTTTTGTTCACAATGGTGGTGTAATTGTCACATACAATAGTGGTATAGATTTTTCAGGCAACTTTGTTGGTTTCCGTACTTTTGTTTCAAATGTTGCAGTTCCATTTATCAAATATACTCTGAAAAGTTGGAAGCTGCCTCTGTGAGCAATTCTTAATGAATAAAACTGTTTGGGTTGTTTAATGACACTCTGTTCTCTGTTATGCATGATGACTTTTGAAATTAATATCTGCTTCTTGAATCATGTCATTGAGTAATATTCATGAATCCTCAACGTTTCAGCCTTTCATTTGCAATTGCATCATTATTTATATCTTCTGATTTGTATATCATGTAAAAGTTCTGGTAATCCAATGGGATCAAAAATACAACATTTACATCTACAGGATTCTGTTTCGTAAAATATGCAACTTCTGAAGAAGCTGATAGAGCTATTGCAGCGCTGCATAATCAACACACCTTGCCTGGGGTGAGCAAATGTCTCATTTATGTCACATGCACTATATGTAACTGCACTTATTAATTTACTAATAATTTGAACTTGTGGTCATTTTCAGGCATTAGCACCTTTACAAGTAAGATATGCTGATGGTGATCGGGAGCGCCATGGTACTTTTTCAAGCCCATTATCTGTTCTGTGCTCAATGTCCAACAATTGTACGACTGTGATATGCTGTATGAATTTTCACTTAAATATCATACTCCAAAACCCGCCTTCAGTAATATTACCGGTATATTAAAGATGGGAAAAAGACAAAATATGGTTTAATATTTGATATTTTACTGGAAAGAATCATTAATCCATGTTAGATTGCTTATGCACAATTAGATATATGCTATGTAGCACAATTAATAAATATAGTTGGCAAGAGGCCATCTAAAATACATAAATTGGTTCTCAATTCAACATTGTTTTTTTCTTCTACATTATTGAATTTCAATGGTGTATAGGTATTCATAAGGAACTACTTTTGTAGGGTGTTCATGTATGATAGCAGGGTTTTAACTTTGGAAAGGAGTGTACATAAGTGTAATGAGTAACTTTTGTCATCTGATCTTTGTGAAAACAAATTGTATAAAGGTACTATCTAAGGTGAAGTATCCCCGATGGGTGTGTGTGTGTGGTTAGTCCACTCAGTCTTGTATGCAAAATAAGTTACTTCTTGGTGGTCAATTGGTGTTAATAAGGCACTAGAATTCTGGGAAACATAATATGAGACCAGACGACTGCAAACCTCTTCTGAAGGAATTTGCATTTTACCAGTAGAGATTTGCATTTTGTATTAAAGTATATAAGGCCAGAGATGGTTGCCACTTGCCACAGACAATTGCTATGTGTTAACTGGAAATTATACAGCATCTGTATTCATGGAATCAGTTATATGTGTTCACTTGTATGTGCTATTTAAGTGTTTCATCTAATTCAATTCCTAGGTTTACCATTTTTTTGATGTCTGCGTAATATTTCTATGCAGAGGACAAACTGTTTGTTGCATCACTCAATAAGCGTGCCACAGAACAGGAAATTGCAGAGGTAAGCATTATTTGCGCCGAATTAATTCAAAGTATAGTTGTTCTGTCCTGGCATCAGTTGCATGTTTCACAAACAACTGTTATGCTAGATTCCCTTCTAGTGTTCTCCTGAGTCTTCCTTTCTTGAGTTAGATTTGTTTTTCCTTTCCTTAAAGCGCATGCTGAATATGCATTTGATAGATAAATTTAAATAAAATTACAGGGAACATTTCTATTTTGAGAACCATCTGCCATTGAATCGTCCAGTTATTATGTTATCAATCAAGTTATCGTATGAAAGTGCAGTTAAAATCTTCATATATCTTTTGGCAGATTTTTTCCCCTTACGGTCATGTTGAAGATGTTTATCTTATGAGAGATGAGTTGAAGCAAAGTCGAGGTCTGTCCTTCCGTACCTTGTGTAATTTCAGTTTTGTTGATGTTCATCTATCTTATATGCATGCTCAAATAATTTTTAAAGGTTGTGGCTTTGTAAAATTCTCAAATAGAGAGATGGCAGCAGCTGCTATGAATGCCTTGCATGGAATTTATGTGATGAGGGTAAAATTACTCGGTCGCTGAAAATTTATGTTTCCTTAGATTTACTTGCAAACAATAAGTTTTTCCCTCCTTTGCTCATAGGGATGTGATCAACCATTAATTGTTCGGTTTGCTGATCCCAAGAGGCCTAGACCTGAACAAAGGTTTAAGATTTTCTCCTTAAATCATTTTCTACTACTTTTTTGTTTTGTTGATAGTAATAGCTAATTTTTCCTAGAGGTGTATCATCAGAGAGAAGTATCATAGAACTTCCCCTGTCGCTTGTCGCTGATGTTAACCTTTACCTTTAATTTTTGTATAGGGGTGGTGGTCCTGCATTTGGGGGTCCTGGTTTTGGCCATCGCTCTGAGACAGCGACAGTGATTGGGTATCTCTCAACTTTAATGCTATTATTATGGTGTTAGTATTGCAAGCTAAATTTACAACTCTTATACCATGTCACCTTTTGATGAAGATAACTTGAAAAGGTTGAGGAGAGCTGGCAATAGATTATATACAACTGGCTAGCGATAATGATTTTGAATTTGCTATCAATTTTAGTGAGCATTAAGCTAGAGACAAGTGAAGTGAATGCGTAGATAAATAAAGTGAATATATGAAATTATGCTTTATGTTAACGAGGATACGGAACATGTTTTCCTAGTATGCTATGTAGCGCTTGCTGTGATTTCTCTACCTTCATGCTTTTCTAGACCGTGCCAATTTAATCATGATTAGTGTTTGCTACTCGACACTGTTTCTATAGTTCAATGGAACAATATTTAAGAAATTAGCTTCTCCCATTAGTTTCAAAAATATCCAAATAATTCAATGCAACATTTGTAGATTTTACCCAACAATTTTTGATGATTCTATTGATGAGGCAAGCTAGATAACCCTGTTTCCTTAACTTCCAAAACTCACTCCGATATGTATCATCATCTGTTCCCTCTTCCTCTAGAAAGTTCAGTGTTACCCCTCTTACAGTGCTCACCCAAAGTTTCTTCTCTTCGTCCAGATCCTGTCATTTTATCCGTCATTCCTTTTAAGACATTTACTCTTCAAGCTGCTGTGGTCATCCCCTTTTAGTTCTTATGCATGTTTCACATAATGATGGTTTTTGAGCATGAATCAATGCCCATGCTTTGCAGTGTTAAAATTGGCCTTGACCAATGCTTCCGTATACTGAGATGTTTCAGGGAAATTTGAAGACTGCCAGACTCTTGATAATCTGTTTCAGTCATTTCTCTTCAATAATTATAGTCACACTTCTGTTGTTCCTTTCTTTTCATTGTAAATGCTCTTCTTACAGGCCAACAGCCAAATTTGATGAGCCGACAGGTGGCCGCATACCACCTAATGCGTGGGGCAGTAGTCCACAGTCACGTGGACCATCTTCTCAAGCTGCTGGTCAGGGTTTTGGCACCAATCCCTCTGCCAAAGGTGGCATGGTTGAAACATCTTCAGTTGCAGTAATTTCTCTTCGATATCTCTACCAAGCAAATTTGTATCTATTGACTGAATATTGAATAAATTTTGAGAATTAGGTCTAAAATATTAACACTTTTACCCATTTTGTTTGTATAGACTGGTCCTTTAGGAGAAACTGGACTGACAGCTGGACATCAACCAAATTTTGCAGCAACACCGCAACAGGTATCCTTAGTGTCATTTCCTTTTCGCGTCTTTCTAGCCTTGTGTACAGCCTAACAGTTGAACTGCTGAGTCTTAATTGTGGATCTCGTTTTCTCAGGGTTTCAACCCTTCTGTTCCACAAATGCATCCTGGTCTTGGTCCACAAATGCCGCCATTGCAGAAACCACTTATGACCCCACAACACTTGCCATCTTCACTACAACCGCCTCAGAACCAGCAGATATCAGGTTCCCATGCTCAGGGGCAAACATTGCAGCCACAGTTGCAACAAATGGGGCAGCTTCAAATCCCTCAATCTACTGGCCTACCCTCCAGCCAAACTTTACCTTCACAACAGTTACCAGGTTTCGGTGGGCAGGCTTCACAGTCTTTGAATCAACCAAATGCTTCTGCCAACTCTCTGCAAATTCCTATGGGCTTATCACAACAGGGAATGGCAGCTATGGCTAATCAGCAGCAGTTGCAGTCATCTACGATCTCTCCTCAGCTGCTTCAGAGGCCCATCCAACAACTTCCTTCACAGCCCCCTCATGTGCTTCTGCAACAACAGGCACAAGCTTTACAGTCGAGCTATCAATCATCACAGCAGGCAATATTTCAGCTTCAACAGCAGTTGCAACTGATGCAACAGGCTGGGCTAACTCAGCAGCAAATTCCTCAGAACGCTAAGCAGCAGGTAATGAAATAAGTTTCTGTTGGTACTGATTTCTTTAATTAAGGTGGAGTACTTAATACTCTTTTTCGAGGGATCTCTGTGCGATGTTTATGTCTGCTTTGCTTTAACAAACTTTTTCTTGTGTACTGGAATCTGTATATTCTGTATGATCATGATTTCCAGTTACAGCAGAGTTGGTTACCTTATAACTTTTTTTAAATAGATACCTAATAACTGTTAGCATTAATTACCTTTATACTTTATTGGAAATGCATGCAGCAATCGCCATGGAGTGGACCACAGCCAATATCTAGTGCTCCTGCTAACACAACAGCTGCAGTTGTGCCCTCAGCTGCACCAGTAACTTCTTCTGTGCCAGTAACTACTACATCTGCAGTTCCCTTAACCTGCAACTGGACGGAGCACACATCTCCCCAAGGATTTAAATATTATTACAATGGCGTTACCCAGGAAAGTAAGGTGAGTAAACATTGTTTTGTTATATCATTGTCCCCTTATTGTGAAAGATAGCTTGTCTCCTTATCATTTCTCTTGCAGTGGGAAAAGCCAGAAGAGTATTCCGCTTTTGAGCAGCAGCAGCAACAGCAGAAACTGCTATTATTTCAGCAGCAGCAACAGAAAGTTGCTGTCCAGCAGCTTCAGTCACCAGCTCAGACTCAAACACAAACACAAAATCAGCCTAATCAACAAATTCCTCAAGCACAGCAGGTGCAGAATCAGATGCAGCTTAGGCAGCAGGCACAAATGCAGCAGCTGCTTCAGCCTTCTTTACCGGTTAGTATTATTTTTGTTGACTTGTTATATTTCAGAATCTTTCTCATTAACAAAATTCTTCCACTTGCCGTTACAGTATCAGGCCGCTGGCGTGGGTAATCAGCAAAACATTCAGGTAAACCTTTGCTAGAAATAAGTAAGTTTCAAATCTTTATGATTGAACATGGTATGTGTTAGATATTGTATCAAGTGCTGGGAATACAGGTGGTAGGAGCCATATATTATTGGCTATGTTTGAGTCTTTTCATAGTATATGCAAGTGAACTTGCAAAACGTTGATATAACCGGTACCTGGTCTGAGTAAGTTAAAATGCTATTTTTTGGCAATTGATTTGGTAGTCTGACTTTAGTGGTTAAAAGGGAGTGGTTGGTCCTGAGGAATTTGTGGGTCATTGTCCCCGAACCTTTTGAGTTATTGTATTTGAGCACCGGTACTTTTAAAGTATTATAAATCTTTTGTGCTCCTTACTGAGCTCATGCGTTAGAAAAAAAACCACGTTTAGAGTACTTTTATATCCAAGATATCGGTTTAGGCTGTTAGACAACCACATTTGTGTGAAACTATCTTTAAGGTATAAGGTAAGAAATGAGTGCATCTGGAAGAAGTTAGTGGTAGCTGCCGTTAATGACAAATGTGGAAGAACCAACTAATATGTTTTTAGCATTTGCTAGGGGGTACGAAGTGTGCTAATCAAGAAGACTGATAGGATTAAATGAGCATGGTTGGGTTAGAAGTTAGTGGTAGCTGCCGTTAAGGACAAATGTCGAAGTACCAACTAATATATCTTTAGCATTTGCTTAGGGGGTTCTAAGTGTGCTAATCAATAAGACTGATAGGATTGTAGTTAATGGAGTAATGACAGCGAAAATCAAGATATGAGCATGGTTGGGTTAGATAGTATATGCCACTATTAATTAAATTAAGGAGATTTCCCTTTAGTAATTAAAAAATGGAAGAAAAATATTTACGGAGCTGGACCCATATGTTTGGGTAAAGGCTTTGCTGTTATTATACAGGCTGATACGCATAAATCTGTCTTAATCTTCTAGATCTTCATTGAATGCTTTATGACGCATCCGTGCCTTATTTTATTTCATATCCTAGACAACTGGCTATGTTTTAGTCTTTAACATCGGGTTATTGGGTCTTACTCCTCCATTTGGAATTCAGAATATGTTCAGTGAAGTAGTTTTTTGTTGTCTTTTCTGATTTCTCTCTGCAAAATATGTCCGCTTGTCAATTTTTATTGTGTATGTTGTCACACGAGTATATGGCTAATTGGTTTTACTAGCTGATGAATTTGTCATGGTTTAGGGAAACAAGTGTCCTTAGTTGTTCAAACGTCATCAAGAACATGTAGGGATTAGTAAACACTAAATTGTAAGAAGAATTGAGGAAGAAAAATCATTGCCTGTCACTACAGGTTTACATCAAAACTTGGCACTAAGTTGTTATTAGTTAAGAAGAAGGTAATGGCTTTTGTAAACGCGCCCTCATTTGCAACAAACTCTGAAGTTGTGGTGAGATGCCCTTGCAGGTTTAGTGCCCACTGACCATCCTTTCGATGGCTGGAAACTCTAGGTTGCTCTCATACCATCATAAAGGTTCAGTGTATCAAACCTCTGAAGTTGGGTGAGACTTCAAGGTTGTAAGTTAATATTCAAACAGCTTTTACTGGAGCTTAATTGAGGAACCAAGTGAGCTTAAATTCGGTAGGTATTAATTATTTTCTTTCATTGTTGAAAGTGTGGGTTCGGATCGCCGCATTTGCAGTGGGTGAGAGAATTTTCTATTTCATGTGTAGGGACACAATGATACACGTTCTTAATGAGATGACTGGTCCATAACACATGGAAGGTACTAACAACACTGAATCACCGCATGCCCTTCTTTTGCAGGATCTTCTTTCCCTTAATCTTAAGAATTCTCCTTTCATGAGTGCTTCTATGATTTATGTTGGCTTTTCACTGAGAAGAAGGGGGAAAAGAAGAGTTTAAAGAGAAGGATCCATGTAACTATGTAAAATTTAGGACAACCACCTTGTTTGTTGCATTTAATAAGGAGCCTTATAATGTCTTTATTGGCATGGATTTAATACTTAACTAGGCGAGACAAGTTTACTCATACTAGAATGTCACGCCACTTATTTCATGCGCACAGTCTACATGGTCTATTTCTTTATTGGCTCCATTAAAGATATTGCGATTACATATGCTATTTTTCTTTACATATGTGATCAATATCTTTTAACTTTGCGTCATGTATAAAATGTCCTAAAGAAAAATTTGTCAACCTCATTCTAATTTTGCATGTGAAGGAATTTAGCACGCGCCCTTTAGAGAATACTTACTATATATATTTTTTCTCTGTTCAGGACTTCAATTATGCCCAATTACAGGCAGTTAATCCTATTACTGATAATGCCAGATCACAACAGGTATTTACTCATATGCTAGGCTTTTTCAGTTGCATGCTTCTGTTGTCTTGGAGTACCCTTCAGGAATTCAGTTTCTCTTGTTTGTGTTTTATTATGTAGGGGATTCACGCTGCACAGGAGTTGTCCTGGCAAAATAAGCCATAAGGTTACCGTTCTTCAGTACCTGAGATTTTTTTTTTCCTCCTGAAGAAAACAGCTACGCATTTCTCTTTCAAATGTGATCTGTTTATGTTGCTTAACGAGAAAACACAAATCATTTTCAAACTTTTCTTTGCTAATGGCATTTTGCCCCCAGCTATATTTTGATGCTGGCAAATATCCCTTTGATGTTCCTCATCTCCTTAACTTCATGTCATGTGTTATCTGGAAACCAAGTCTTCTTTCATGCAAAAGTTGGTTATTCTGCTTTCAAATAAACCGTTTCATTCATTAGATTCCCTTGCAACCAACCAGTGCCATCTTTTCCCATGTTATTTTCCTTGGATGGATTGTTTTTTGGCCCCCACAGATATAGGTTACATGTTTCTACATAGAAGATAATTATCTTTAATATTTGCTATGCTACGTAATTTTGTAAGCTACAAATTCCTCACATTTGAAGATGTGTTTGATCAGGTATCAGCAGGACCAAACGACAATGGATCCCAGATTTCTGAGAGTAGAATAGAATTGACAGGGGAAGCAGCTGTAACGATGAGAGGCAATCTGTATAATAGGAGCCAACGCTAGCTCCTCAATTATCTGTTAAATTTTGCTTTTCTCCCCTTCTTTCTTCTTTTAGTCCAGAGTTGAATAATGAACATGAATTTAAGTTAGTTTTTGTAACTTGTAACATGCTAGGTGTATTTCTTTTTCCAGGTACAATTATTGTATGGGTCCCTTTGTATTTTGCCTGCTTCCAAGTCAATCTCGGTGAAAACAGGACTTGTGCCGATGCAGTTGCAATTGTCCAGAAGAAGATATGAATTAGTTTTAGACAAATCAAAATTATCTGAAGTCTATCCAAGAATACGCACGCATGTAACATAAAAACATAGGAAAACAAAACTCTAAGGTCGGAGTCTGGGATAAGGAATCCGAAGCTGGAGTAAATACATAATAAGTACTCACGTTGCCTTCATCAAGATATTTCACTCAAAATGAGCATCAGCAATTAACTCAGATCCTACAGAAGAAAGAAAGATACACACAAAACTCGTGTTCTCGTAAACATCACCAATGTTTTACCTTCTTCCTCCTTTCTGTACCCTTCCACTTCACCTCACCTCAAGTTTTTCCCCCTTACATTGGTCCCCCAAATCTAACCTATTTTGAAAAACAGGAACGCTAATGAAATGTCTGGCATCATTAACGTCCTGAAATAAGTCATTTACATTTCCGCTGAGCTCATTTGATAATTATTCCATAATCGCTTCACCTTGCTAAAAGAAAACCAATTTACTCCTAACAAAAGTGCAAATATTTAATACGTATGTTTAAGTCATAATTGCTACAATCATAGCACAACCAATAACCAAACCAATTCACACAGATTTCTTGAGCATTCAAATTGTTTTCCTTCAGTGTGAAGCATCACAATGCAAATACAACATTGCAGGGAACCACTGCCTTATTAACGCTAAATAGCATGTGCAGGTCTTTGGCTATAATTGGACTGTCATACTTTTGAACAATCCCACAGTCAAAAAAGTTTTCAAATTTATTGAAGTTGTGCATAATAACCACATTACTTACAACAAAAACAAAAGCATCATCAGCATTCCGGCTGTTCACCTTTATAAGCTTGATTCCAAATGAAAATTGGACCATATTTGAAACATCCACAGCTAACGGTAGTAGCTTTGCACCTCAGAACAAAATTATTGGGGAAATTTCTCAAGTTGAAAAGCTAGTAGTTTCAAAAGAATGATGTACGGGAATAGGACAGCTAAACAACAGCAGAAGCCTTAACTTTGATTCCCGTGCTGCACAACAAAAATCTCCTAAGATTGCAATATGAATGTACAAACCGCCATATTGACATTTTAATGTTTATGCAACTTACTTGACATGTATAATGAACTTCCCTTTATTAGATTCTGTGATGAAGTTGCGCATCCTAGTCTTTTAGTATCCCCAGCTGGCTCAGAGCTGATTTTATGTCACCGGTGCTGTACCCATCTTCGGTTTTAACATTATTGGGGCTATCGAAAGCCACAACATCTTCTAGCGAATAGCTCCGCATTTGGAAAGGTTTAAGTGAGGTGTCACATGCATTCTTCAGTATTACGGTTTTATGGACCCCACCGAGCAGTCCTTCATAATCAGTATCGCCGCTTTCGCCAACAAACACTACCATGTTGGACAATTCTGTGCCCCACCTCACATATATGTACCTGGAAAGAAGGCAATTCCTAAATACCAAGAGAGATACATGAATCCAACTGAATAGCCCAATTCCAACAAGGCATACTCATAATCCGAAAAAGGCATACTCATAATCCAACCAAGGGAAATTGAACAAAAAAACCCACTAGCATAAAACCAACTGATGCAAACCATAAACTCAACATGTTTTAAAGTTTTTCTGTCGCAGATTACTCCTAGTTACGTATTTAATTACTCCTCTTCATAACAATGCGTTATGCACGTCAGAAAATGATGCATACAAATACTTGTCTGCATGGTTTACGGATTTACAATATTAGTATTCATACTTCCAGCTCAAATGTACTTTAGCAATGATAGAATAAACAATAGTTATATTTGTAAAGTAACTCAAGAAATGAATAATGAAATTTCTATCTAATAGTAAAAATTACCAACAAGCTAATGTTATTAAACCAAATGATACCTAAGTGCCTGTGAGCGAGAAGCTAGCACTGGAATGACATGTAGCTTGGAACCATCATGGCTGTATATAACATGACAACGCAGTGCCTGAATTCGCATCAACTTCCGAAGTTCTTTAACAGAAGGAACCTACAAGGAAAAACACATACCATCCACTCAGATAATATAATTTTCACTTCAGTGCTGAGAATTGTGTAAAAAAGGAAAAAAAAAGAGTTCCAAAAGCCAACTTATAATCCAAGTTGAAGCCTTGCTTTTTACAAAAATCAGATTGTGAGAGGAGAATTAATATGATGAAGAAGAGAAAGGATTACCAGTGTCGGATTCAGCACTTTAAATGCATGGCAGTAATTGGACGACCGCTGTTCATCTTCAATAACAACTTGTTCTTCACTTTCTCCCTTCTTATCTACAACTGAAGCAGCCCATCGAATCAAAGTCTTTCTTAAGCCTTCACCACCCCAACGATACTCAATTTGCGAATGATAATCAAGATCTATTGCATAAGGAAGCTCTGAAGGGTCAGATGTTGGAGACGGGTAATATAGGTCACTGCCACTGTTGCATATAAGTGCATCAAAATCAGTAGGATGCATTCCAGCAGTGACAATAACTGAATGTGCCTCTGATATAGTTAGCGCTGTTGATAATATAAACCCTATGGGTCCTGACATTCTATCCCTGGCTGCAGCTTCAAATATATTTTTTGTTATGTCAACAAAATCTTTAACATTGTCAGTATCCACAGCAATGACAAATATATGCTTCCTCCTCCTCAACATTGGTAGCTTGCTATGTTCAGGTTTTTCCTTGGAATCAACCTTTTGAGTGACCCTTAATCCCTTGAAATATTTTGAAACAGCTATCTCCAAGTTACCCTTTCTATCGGTAGAATTGTCTTCAGAGTCTAAGACATCCAGAGTGCCGCTTTCTCCGGCCTGTTCACCATCTAATGAAAGCTTTAGGTTCAGAGATATATCTTGAATATCTCTTAAGGAGTCACCGGGTGAATCTGATTCTGAGTTTTCAAACCCATCGTCATCATTCCTTTGCCATTGAGGATGCCTTGGTCTACAACTAGCAATTCGAGATAAGTACGTCTTACAATGCTCAGGCCAAGAGAAGAGGTGGATATTTTTCAAACCATTGTGTCGGCATCGAGCCCAAAGTTGTTTATCAGATACAAGCTTGTAAAGTGCATCAGATATAGCATTTTGATCATGGGGGTCAACTAAGAGGCCGTTGTCAAGGACCTGAACAAAATCCAATACAATTAACAAATTAAACAAAACCAACCTTGATAAAATCAGGCTGAACCCGGCTGAGCAGGAAGGCGAGAGCCAGAGATAGAGTGGCTACAGAAGCGAGGATGGTATCTATAGAATTCAGATAACTAAAGATTGAACATTTGACCGAACAAGACTGATTGTGAACTAACCCGATGGATATCAACAGGACCTCCATTTTTTGTAGCCACAATAGGCAGTCCATTAGCTGCAGCCTGCTCAATAAAGAATTAATTCTGATTAGAAAAAAATATATTTATAAATATAAATCAAGTTGTTCGAAATGAAACAGAAACCTCTATCAATGTGAGACCAAATGGTTCAATGAAAGCCGGATTGATGAAAACACCCTGCACAAACGCAAATTATGAGGTCAGAGTTTCTAGTCATGCTTGGACGGCTTGGTCTGAACTGTGGCAGATATCAGTCTCAAAAAAGAACATTTTAATTTACCATGAATTTGCTCCTCTCTATTAGGCATATAGTATCAGATTACTGTTGGAAGTATCACTTTAAGTAACTGTCACATGATTAACTTGTACTCTATTCAGTTCTGAATGCATATTTCATATATATGTAGACAGACTTTTAAGTAAACCGGTGTTAGAAATTTGGATGAGCAGTATGAGATCCCTGGAGTATATGACCTGGACCACATGCACACACGTGCTTGTATGCATGAACTGGGTTATTTTGGAGGTTAAAAAAATATCAAAGAGTCATAAGACTGCATAACTTTTCTTTTATGAAGCCATCACTCATTCTTTCTTGAATGGTGGCCTGATGAGTATATGGCAACTATTTTATATAAATATAATTCTTCATAAAATGCATCTTCAAAAATTTTGAAGTTACTCTAGATTTAATAGGTTCACACATAGTTCTTAGTTGCACCTACTTGATTGAAGACACCTGCATCAGAGTTCATTCGAAGCCAAACGCGCACATAATTCAGGTGAAACCTACTTCCATCTTTTTAGAGGCTCTCTATTTCTCAAAATTTTTAGTTCTATTAGATAGCTCGCCAATTTCAATAATAAAAAACATTTGATGGTAACAATAATTCACTAAAATAAACAGAGTACCTTGGTCTTTGCTGCCAATCGGTAGATATCAGGAACATCAGACTGCTTGTGGTGCTTGGGATATGCCACTTGACCATATAAATCATACTTGTCAATCAATTTAAGTATTTGAGTCAGAACAGCTGCACTGGTACTCGACATTTCATCAATAGCCTCGCGATTTCCCAATATCAATGTCTGTGATAATCATTAAAACAAGAGTTACTTGGTTGTCGCCAGCTCTAAAGGGACACTAGTGTCCTCCAAAATCTAGTTAAGTGTAACAATAAACCAATTAATATTCTAACTACAACAAGTCCCTGGAACTTTAAAGATTAATATGTTAGAACTTAAAGAAAAATCCTAAGATTTCGCAAAAGTAAAGAGTTTGCACGAGTAATTTAACTATGACATACTAGATTTGCAAGATCCCTTAATGGGCGGCATTCACCAAAGGCCTTCACAAGCGTCAAAATGTTCTTCTTGGGATCTGGCCGAGCAAGAGCAAGAATCATAGGTTTGCGAGGGTTGGTAAAAAACCTCATTATCTGCAAAACATAAAATAAAAAGATTAAGCTTCTATGTATCATACAACACACTGCAGTTTCACTGTCTTTGTTTTGCTGTTGTTGTTATTGTCGTAAGAAGCCATTTCACAATTGAATCATTCTTTTGAGAAGGGAGCGTGTTTTTCAATACCTCAGCCCAAATAGGTGGATCAGGAGCAGCTAGATTATCTTCATTTTCTTCTAAATCACCATCCAGATCTTCATGCAGAACAATATGGTTGAATTCCATGCCTGGGGGTATCACCTGCAAGTAAGATAACATAGTTATTTCTCAAAAGTAACAAAGGCTAAATGGAAGGAGCAAAAACTAAAAAAGAAAAAAAATAAAGAAAAAATGAACTCTGATAAAACAATTAACCATTACGCATTAACCATCAAACACCTTGGAAATAAATAAAATAAGTAATAAGGGAGATACTTACAACCATGCGAGGCATAAAGCGGCCATAACAACTCACACCGCGCTTAATCCTAGCTCGCAGTTTCCGCTCAAGTACCACATCAAACCCATCATATAAGCGCCATTGCTCTTCAATCTCCTGTCTTGTGCTTGTGATAACAATTTCAGAGGCATCAAGAGCTAGTTCTTCAGCCTCAATCCTCCGCATAATTTTGTACATTGAGTTGATTTCTTCCCTTGACTGTCGCCCTTGCTTCAAAAGTTGTTCCAACTTATCTCTTCCAAGAGAATGACCTGTGAATAGCATAGGGACGTTTAGAGCCCCAGATAGTAGAGCAGCAGAGTCACCAGCATCAGCATAATGTCCATGTATAGCAACAGGCCATACTGCTTGGCCTCCAGCAATTTGCTCTCCTAAAACTTTTGACATTTGCATGATGTGGTTGAGTGCACCATCAACAAATTCTTGAATGTGTGGCCATAGGAGTTCTTTAGGAATATATTTATCTCTTGGACCAAACGGTATGCGGACAATATAAGCACCACTGCTCTCTCCCATCTCAACATTTTCAGAGTTTCTCGGAATCAACCTCTCTGTTGGATCACCATAACTCCAATCTACATCTGGTGCTGATATTTGCCTGGTTAGCAAATCAACCCGATAAACTCCAGGCATTTCCCCGAGTGCTCTTGCAAGCTCTACTACATATTTGACCTACAAGAAGAGGGAGCCCCGGGGGGGGGGGGGGGGGGGTTTGATAAGTTTGAACTTCCCCTTCATAATATAGAAAAAAAAACAGGAAACAACACCAATAGTCCTATCGTTAAAGAGAAATTTAAAAGCTGCACAAACATTTTTCCAAAGGAACTCAAAGTGGAAAATTATCAGTCTCTGAAACAAGAATATCATGCAAAGAGTACCTGACCGCCTGTATCTGAATCGCGACCAAGTTCCATATTCTCGCCACGTATCAAACCATGAAGACTGCAAGGGTTGAAACTGTATATTAGGAAACACTGATATTGATGAGGGATAATAGCATGCCAGTGAGAAATACTACAGTTACAACCATATGCTGAAAATTATGACATCAACCATTTTAGATTTTACCATAAGAATTTGAAATGATGCAATCTTGAGAAGAATCAGAACTAAAAAAATTAAAGATAGAACAAAAACATATTATTAAATAAAAACAGATTCCACTTTCCTTTAAAGTTGAATTAAGATTAGCAAAAATGAACATCTTTATTCCTTTTTGCCTAAGGTTCTGAGTCTAGGAGAACTTTGAAAGCTATTTCCTTTTTAATGACCTGAGTAGGTTTCCCTACACCAATAATGTTCTATATAGTTTTGTAAGACAGGAAGTTGGCAGAGAAGGTTGTAAATTGAAGCCCATATTTCCATGGATTATCTCACGTAAAAGCTGCCAAAAGTGATAACCCATATTGATAAGGTAAAAAGGCTACTGTGCTGATGATGATGTCGAATTATTTTTCAGAATGTGTGTGTGTGTGTGTGTGTGGGTGGCTCTCATGAGGAAGTAAAATATATTGTGTTTATAAACAAACAAGGAGATAAAAGGAAACATCTTGGCTATGCTAAAATATGGATGACAGTTCTTGAAATGCCTAATTTTCCACAAAATGCAAAATCTTTTAAGTCATTCAAGAGTATCATGTGATGCCTACACCACTGAAGAAGGTGAAGCTTTAAGCACTTAATTAAACAAAAAAAAAATCTAAGGCTGACAAGTTTGAGGTTCATGCCTTATCAACACTATATATAGCTTTTTATCCTTGTAGTGCGTAGACCAAGACTCAAGAGCATCTGTCGAGCTGATCCTAGGCATTCTACCTCTCGTGCTGTCACCATGGGAAGACAAGTCACCAATAACATCTCCTTTCTCCCCTTCAGATAGGTCTTCTGACATATCAGCAGTTGCATCTCGCCGTGCTCGTTCACGTTCAAGGCGGCGTTTTGACATTCGCTGGGCTTCTTCACCCTCAATCTGCAATAATGATTTAGTAAATCAAAAGCATTGTCACTTAAAGATAACTAAGATAAGCATGTCTTACTCATTTCAGGTACAACATGGTCCATCATAGTAGCACTCAGACTTTAATCTAAATACTAGATTTGGACAACATATGTTTGTTTTCATGGGTTCTACCATCTAACAAACAGCAGGGTGTTACTAAAAATATTCCACTACCTGACATTTTGACTGGCATAGCTATAGATGAAATGCGATTAAAAATTCATAATCTGCTATATGCAAAGATGACAAGAATAATGATTGCCAAAAATCACATGATTGATTAAGGGTATATGCAAAACCTGCAGTACGTGTTAATTAGATCTAAAAAGACTAGTGCTGGTGAATGTAGGATTTGATGGCTACTTACTACAAACCTACATGTAATAATATGTATCATCGATGGTGAAGCTCCAATCCAAGTAGTCACATTATTACCCGCTTCGATCTAGAGTCGTGTGCAACACAATATAGAAGCTACATTCTTTTTCCATATGTTGTAGCATCTATTTCCACTCTCTAAGATCCAAACATCCAACTTTAACAATAGAGATATCAGGCGTAGATTTTTTGTACATCAATTGCAATTAGTCCGTATCAAACTCTTACACCTCACATAATATGTGATATTATACTATCGCAGGTCATCAGAATTTCAAAATTAATAATTGACTGAGCCAGAAAACCCCCATCCCTCCTATGGTCAACTTTCCTAAACAAAAAATTTATTAAAACATTGGGGGGGAAAATCCTAAATTTCAGCAAGGGCAATCCCAGTCATTTTCAAAGCCAGATAGTCAACTATAGTCGGATTCTGGGACTTTGCTGACCCTAGAATCAAGCAAACCCACGCATCAGTTTACAGACCAAGTCATCTCGCTCTACTTAAACAAATCCTAATTTCAAAAAACAAATTCATGAAACTAAATTATAAACACCTGTCACACACAAGTTCCAACCTAAATATTCTTTATTCCACAAATAAAAAAAAGATTTACCAGTCACCTGATACTTACTTTAACAAAATTAATAAAAAATAAGAGGTCTGCTTCCGTAATCAAATAACAAGAAAAATTCACAAATCTATTAAATCTTAGCCAAAATACAAAAAAACAAAGAAAAAAGATGAAACCTGCTTCTTCTTCCTCGCCAAATTCCAAATCCTCCAACACATATTCTCCAATCTCGTGTTCCTCTCCTGCGGACCCCTCGTCGATGAGGCCTGAAACCCACATCACAAAAATTCATTAAAACCCCTCAAAAAAAAACCCCCCAACAAAAAGAAGATAAAAAAAATAAAATTTCAAATAAAACTAATCACTGGTTGAACTCACCCTGACCCATGACTTGTAGAGATCAGTCTCATCGAAGCCAGTGATGACTTCCTCCACAAAGTACCGAGTTGGGCTGAACCGGCCCCTCTCTCTCAAGAGGAGGGAGGACTTCGAGGCGTCGATCGCTGGGCCTGAGTCCAGGATCGCTTCTAGATAACTGTTGATCCAATCGTTACCCGCCATTAGAGAGAGTGAAGAGAGAGATGGGTTCTTGTTTGTTTTTTTTTTTTAATTTTTATTTTTTTGCTCTCTTTTTTTTTTAATTTAATTTTATTACTGGTTTCTTCTTCTGTCTTCCTTGATCTTCTTTGGGTTAACCGTGGGTATTTATACCCCGGGGGGAAGAGAGAGAGAGAGAGAGAGAGAGAGAGAGAGAGAGTATTGGGATTTGGAAATGCGAGAGATGAGGGGCGCTGCCTTAAAATGGTAACCGCTTGCAAATAACTAAAACTTTTTGGAGATATTTGCAATTTAACCTTCTAGATGTTTTTTTTTTTTTTTTTAAACGTGAGAAAAGCTTTAGCAATGCAGGAGGATCCCTAAGGCTAAAACCTGAGTATGTTCCGAGATGTTTACTACTTGTAGACAGTAAAATTAACTTCTACATGTTTACTATTTGTAGATAGTAAAATTAACTAATATTGCTCATATTTCTAGTGATTTCCAACCAAAAAAATTTTATTGATATATATGATGCTCGTTTGTAGCTAAGGTAACAACTACCTACATTTTAAATTTACGTTTTATCCCCTTCTTCAATTCTTTCAATCTCTCTTCTAAACATTATTTTTTTTTTGACAATTATACTTTAAATATTATTGATGAGATCTTTACATCTTATAAATTGAAGTAGAAGATGGAAATGGGGCTCAATGTTGTATGTCGTTTTGTCTAGAATAAGGATTTCATGTAGAAGAAGGATCCAATACAATCTAGCCTTTCTTTTTAAAAAAAAATTTATGTGATACTATTGAATAAAGTTTAAATTATATATCTCGTCGGTGATAAAGTATGCAAATTAGCGTGCTAGTTAGAGAAATATGCTAAATGACAGGGTTAATGATACAAAATGCATAAAGTTAGTAGGTAATAAATAAATGGCATATGAATGAGAAATATTCGGGAATGATGCTTTTGGTACAGGAGTGTGAAATTTACGCTTCAGCCACTTTTTCCACGTGAAATTTATTCAAAAAGGCCCACTTCTTAATATATGGGAAATTTAAATTGGACTAAGCTCCAAGTTCTGTGTTTTTATTTGGGCCATTTTCGTTGACTCTGGTCCAAGAATCTCATGATTTTGGTTGGTTGCACTTGCATAGCTACTTATTCTGACCAAAGCTTTTTTCCTACAAACTTGATTTTTTTTTTTTTTGAGCAATAAAGAGATTACCTTTTTTTCAAGAAAATTATAATTCATTGAATATATAATATTTACTATAATTTGTGAATTACACTCGTTTTCACTTTTTTTAAGACTAGACACAATCATTCATTAAATAATAAATGAATTTGAATGGAAGAATAGTGAAGAAAAAAATTCTATGCATCTGAAATTTGGATAAGGTGATATAATGGAGAAATTTTGTGGATACCTCTCCTTACTCTCAAATAGTGGTTCTTTACTTTTACATTCCTTTACCATTTCCTGTTCTAAGTAAGCTTGGTTTGACTGCAGTGGCGGATCTAGAATTTTTGAAAAGTGGTGTCACTATATAATATATAATTAATGGGGGGAAGAAAATTAAACCTTCACTAAATTTCTAACAATCTCAATTCCAAACCCCAAAAAAGTCCTAAATTCTATACATAGAAAAACATCAAAAACTCATTAAGGACTCAGTTAAGAGAGACAAATGGGGATCTTGACGACTAATGAGGAGGGAGAAAAGATGCGGCGGCAGAGATGCTAGGGCGGGGGACGAGGCACTAGCGCTTGTAGGACCACGAGGAGGGGAGAAATTTGCTCACGCGTTCTCAATTCTTAAAGAGTTTTTTCCTTTTATTTGTAGTCCCTAAATTTTTTTTCCAAATAGTAGTCCCTAAATCTTTCATATTTAGAAATTACTCCCTCAAATCATTAAAATTGCTATTAGATCCTCTAATTCTTAGGTTCTTTTCAAAATAGTCCCTCAAATCATTGAAATTGCTATAGCCAACCCAATTCTTAAGTTCTTTTGGAATTTATACCCTCAATTCAAATGTGAAAATAGCAATTAGAGGGAAATTAGTTTCCAAAATCATTATAAAATTGCTATTAGGTTCCAAAATTCCCATAAGTTGTCTCAAATTACTTCCTCTAATTGTTACTTCTATTCTTGATTGGAGAGATAAATTTCAAAATAACTTAAGCATTGAGGGGTCAAATAACATTTTCAATAATTTGCGGGTCTAATTTCAGAATAACAAAAGATTTTGAGGGGCCTAATAGCAATTTCAATGATTTGAGGAGCTAATTTTAATATAGGGACTAATATTTCAAAAAAGAACTCTTTCTAAAATTGAGTTACTGTCAGGGTATTATTTTGGTTAGTGGAGCCCGGTGGGAAGTAGGAGGATGCTTTGGTTTTATCTAGTGGGGTGACCTAGAACAGGTTTTAGGATTGGCGGGTGTTAAATTGAGTTAGGTCCTTATACTTCTTGTTCAAAGTAGTGTCACGTGACACCACTTCAGGCAAGATAGATCCGTCCATGTTTAAATATTAATATATACAAATAGAGCAGGTCTCCCTATTTTTTCCTTTAAAAAATATTTATAGCTACAATCATCATATGAAAAACATGTTTCAATCATACTTAAATGTAGAAGTGTAGAAAGCAGTTCAATCATTTTAATTGGTACGAATTTTAGGACATACATAACAATGAATATTCTATAATTACAATGAAACAAATAACTCTTGAATTACTTAAACAAAAAGAATAAAGACGCCGTCAGATTTAGTGGGATTTTTTTTTTGGATAAAAGATTTAGTGGGAATTTTATTTGGGCAACACGAAAGTCCCTTTTAGCAAGATACTTCACCCAGGGAAAAAAAAAACCAAGTGCAAATATCAAGTTCTTGTGACACAAGTCCATTTCACTATTTAAAAATAAAAATAAAAAATAAAAAGAAATATAATATTATCTCAAAAACAAAAGAATCCAATTTTTCAGCATACGTCCATTATCTCAGACAGTGTCATACCAAACAAAGGACCCACACAAATGGAGACTGCCTGCATCGGGGAATAACTTATGATGATTGATCATATTTAATGATTCAAATCCAACCATAAAGATTCAACATTAAGGGAGTGCTCTAGGTGAAGTGGCAAAATTAATCCAATGAAATCGAAAGATGTTCCGTCTTTATCCCAATATATACTTTAGTCAAATATGAAAAAAATTTTGAGTACTTATTATGAATAGGCATTTCATTCATTTTATAAATTAGCTCTAAGAATTAGATTTTGTAAAATAGAATTATTTGAGAGTTCTCTTTGAATTTCAATTCAGAGCTATACATGCAAGATCCAGTGAATTATCGACGTTGATTGGCTTCATAAGATAATATTTGTCTATCTTATTTTTCTCCATAACATTATATTTGTCAATATCAAAGTTAAAGGATAATAAGTAGCCCATTGCAATAGTATAATGTATAAGTGCACTGTACCCTATTTTGTTGGTTCCAAACCAAACAAGTATTTTTTAAAAATATTTTAATGACGCTGAAATTACTAATAAAATCTGATTACTTGAGTATGATTAGCGGATCACTGTAATAATTGCAACCTCTACGTAGAATAATATCCCAAAAATATTAGATCTATGAAGTTTTGTGAATAATTTATTAATGCATCATGAGTCATGCACACTCAACATGCTACGTGTACCACGAATCAGTGAAAATAACTGTGTTTATTTCCTGTAGGCATCGAAAATTACTGAAACGCGAACATTTCCAAAAGAAATTGACATCACATGCTGTTTCTATTGCGTTAGTTGTAACTGATTGATTGATATATTAAAATAGTGACATAATTGAATTGCTACAGCACAATTCAGAATATTAAGATTACCCAAATTATTAAGATTACTGTTTGTTGGATTTATTTCATGGTAAAAGGCAATATTTGCCTTTGAGAATAGTCCCACATCGGATTTTGAGATGAATAGTAAAAGGTTTATATTGGAACACCTCTTATTGGGCCTTGAATAGTGTTTTGGGTTTTGTGGGCTTTTCATGTCTTACCAC
>JBAKGM010000233.1:40400909-40416743 GCA_037177215.1 Asparagus racemosus
TAGGCGGGTCTTCTAACTTCTAGGGCAGTGAAATCACGACTGCACCCGATCAGGCCTGATTTTCTAACCCCAATTTTTTTTTAATATTTTGACAAATTAATTTCAGATCTGTTTTACCAACACTGTTCATACTGCACTAATATTTTTTGTCTTGGCCATGTTGTAGGCACTGTCACCCATATAACACTGTTCATGCTACTGTGTAATTTCAAACATACTCTTTGTGTTACAGCAATTTTTGACCATTTATTGCCTGTTCAAGCTGAAATAGCATTTTTTTTAAACTGAAAATAGTGTTCATATCTTTTTCTTTTTTTGTTTGTTTTTGCAAATAATGAATTTAAACTTTCTCAAACATTTTATAAATATAAATCTTTTCTAGTTCTATTACAGAAAATTGATTAAACTTGCTAAATGGTGTATTATTTTTATTTTGTTAATTGATTTAGAAATTTACTCTGTAAATAGTAATAAAAAATTATCGCTAAAGTTTTTATAAATAGTTATATATAAAAATTATATTATCAATTTGGCGATATATTTAACTTAACATGCGAGCTTAATACTAGTGACATGAGAATCTTCTCGTGCCCATATTAGTGGTTGTGCTATGTATTAGCCTTATTTTCACATTCATTCATTTTTTTCTTTTTAATAAGGGTTAATTGCGGATAGATCCCTACAGTGTCACCCAACTGCTAGTAGTCTCATGTATTTCTTTTTGTTGTGAACAGACTCCCTATAGTTCTATCGACTAGCCACTTTGAGTGAATTTTATGTTTAATCTTAAAATCATTAAAAATATTTGAGGAGGTGGATAGATCCCTATAGTTTTGTTGGTGAGGATAGACACCAAATTGCTTTTTTTTTTTAACTTTTAAAAAAGTCTAAAAAATTCACTAAGAGAGTGTATTCGCACTTGGGCAATACTACATGAGGTTTATTCGCACCTATACACAATAAATAGAACTAAGGGGGCTATTTGCAATTGGGTAATACTGCAATCTACAGGGGGTCTGTCGGCGGTTAGCCCTTTGAAGTTGAATCTGTTTAAAATATATTTTGAACCCTTTAAGGGATAACAAATACTTTAAAATTTATCTGTGAGAAATCGAAATCATAATATAATCCAATTAATAGCATCTACTCTATCTCAATGAACAAAATTTCTCATAATATATGTTCTGATAGCTCTCCACTTCACTCCCGAGATTCTTGAAAGGAATAATAGATGATGAGCTGGGGTTTTGTACATCTGTTATGCATGGAGGACACGTGGCACTCGAATCTCATCAGACGGCTAATATTCGTCGATCCAGCTCTGGAATCTGACTCCATGTATCTCTCTTTGAAATCACATGGAGGTGTTGGAGAATATATGCCATCAACAAAGGCAATACATAAACCTCATATCTCATGTATAGATTCTCGTACAAAATTCATTTTTTTTAAGTGTCAGATTCAATTCTGTAATAATATAACAATACGTAAAGTAGTTTTTTTAAAACTTTTGTTTTACAATCAGACAAGGAATTCTTACGCTAATTTGATAAAA
This sequence comes from Asparagus racemosus, assembly GCA_037177215.1. Taxonomy (NCBI): domain Eukaryota; kingdom Viridiplantae; phylum Streptophyta; class Magnoliopsida; order Asparagales; family Asparagaceae; genus Asparagus; species Asparagus racemosus. The sequence continues at coordinate 40,402,465 of JBAKGM010000233.1, forward strand.
GTGACGACTCATCGGTCCTCCTGCTTTTTTTTTTTCTTCTTTTTCTTTTTTATTTATTTGGAACCATTGATCGATTTGAAATTAAAACTCATCTCATTAGTACATTCATATCAAAGTGATAAGTGATAGTGCAATTAACATGATTCTATTCTCATGTCCCAAGTGTCTGTTTCATTATTGGTTTTGCTTCAATTAAGAGGAAATTTTAGTTTTTTTAAAACTTAAAGCGGGACAAAAGTCAGTTTATCATTATGTGATTTTCACATAAAATCTCAATCAAATAAAAGTAATGATGTCGTCTGCAGTTTAAAAGTGTAAGTGATAATAAAATAGTTTAATAGTATTAAATAGATATGCTTAGGTGAGTGTATCTGCTATTAATTCTTATTGTTATTATTATTATTCAAAAATTTCATACTTTTGATTTTATGTATATAGATACTGTCTATCATTGGCTTCACAATAATCAGTCGATAATGCGATGTTATCTTTTAGGTCAGTGTCGCAGGTGGTCCTTGCACCTATTCGCTACTTTGAAGTCGCATCAAAAAGTGCGAGATAATCCCACAAAATAAACTACTGAAAATATTCACGAGTTTCATGAGCAATTAACAATTAAAAATAAATAAATAGAGAAATGCTTGATGAAATGAATAGTGTAGTACAAATTTTATAGAAAATGGGGGTGTTTACTATCATTCATTGGAGCCAATCAGGAAGGGGCATATCTGAAATTTTAAATGTCATCTTTACGGTTTAGATCGTCTCGCTTTTTTTGAGAATGTTCTGATAGAGTTTGTACCATGTGTACAATATGTTTGCTATATTTTAGCCTAATAAAATCAATTTTTCCACTATAAGTGGAATGATTCAATATAGTTTTTATGAAATAAGAAATGATATACCATATGAGGTAAGTTTACTTTTTAAGCATCACCATTGATCATATCCACTATAAATTCTGTCTTCTTCATTGTTTTTCTCAATGCTAGGACAATCTCCATGTCTATTTCACATGGACAAGGGCCCATATGAACAATATCTGGGCCAAGACTAGGCCACTAAGGTTAACTGGGCCCAGATACTATAGGTTTATTTATTCAAAAGGCAAAATTGTCCTTTTTTTATAATCTTTTTTTTCCTTTGGAACTAATTGATTGATACATTGATATTGTGGTTTTTTTAATTAGGAATTCGCTAGAGTTTTATTTATTTAGTCATTTATTTTTTTGGCAGATAACTAGCTCTAGCCAAGGAAAGAAAAATGCAAATGTCAATGCAAGCAGCATGTCTCAAATGGAGGGACAGCAATCACTCCAAGTTTCCAACTGAGCTCACAATTAAACACCAAATCTTTATTAGTAATAAGTGGGTAATGAAAATTATCAAGATCCAGCTACCTTAGATCGCAAAGCCAAATCAGGAAAAAGAGATAAATTTCACAGAAACACCTGACATTTTTTTTTCTCCAAACGCAAATACAACCCCACCCCCCCAAAAAAAAAGTACCAGCAATTATACTGTTATAAATAATAGTATACTTGTATAAGTACATGGTATTTGGTTGTATACAAATATCGTGGAGTAGTTCAAAAGGTCACTAATAGGTCGAAGCAACTCAATTAAGATTAGGATCCAAGATTCTTCGAAGGCATTATATCCTATGTCTATTAACCTTGATTTGATAGGACTCCACATTTATTTAACTACTAATTAATCATAAGCAGAAGTGTCAATAAAAACAACTAATCACGATTTTCATAAAATACATCGCCATTATTTGTACTCAATATATCTTCAATAAATTATAAAATTAAGACCAGGCAATGAGAGTAATTTATCTTTTACGCAAGGAGAGCCCAAATACAGTAAAAGTATCACTTCCTTCAATTAAAACTATTTATTATTTAATACACTATCATGAGTACAGTGCCTTTATCGTCATAAATTTCTCAATAATAATTATTTAATTAATACATGTTTATAATTTAGTTAATTTTATTAGAATAAATCACTAGTTAAAAGTAAAATCAAGTATAACGGATTTTGTCCATTCGCCATACTAAAAAAAGACATTACTCATAAACACTTCAAACTCTATCATTTTCCCATGTGGGACTAAAAGAGAACACTCAATATGAAAATACACTCAAAACTCCAACATGCGATCGAGGATGTAATCTCTCGCTTGTGGAGTTGACATGGGAAAACAAATAACGGAGATATGATAACAATTGTATTTGAAATTAATCATATCGTGAAAATTAATGAAATGTTATTATGATTTAAAATACGGTCTCTCTGTTGCATGCATAACAAATGGTAAAAGAAATGCAAATTCTGGATTGATATAATAATGATTACTAAACAACAAAATTTAGCTGTTACTCACAAAGTATAAGGGCTATTAATTTATCTCCCCAAATAATTTATACACTTAACAAACCAACAAAATCAAGCCATATTTTACTCCTAATAAAATAATGAAGGGGGAAAAAAAGATGAGATGGACAAAACCCAGCAATACAGCAGAATTCAATGTGATACGTAAGAGTATTTAATTATTATATATTGTAATTAACCGGCCTAAGACGGTTTAGAAAAATATTAAACCTAATAAGAAGTCAACCAAAATGCCATGCATTAATCTGATCTCTCTATATATAAGCTTGAAGTTCATCATATGAAGCATAGAGAAGGATGGAGAGATCATGGATTTTAAAGGGAAGGTGATGGTGGTGTTCTGTTGCTGTTCGTGGTATGAGGTGAAGTATACGTGAGTGTACGTACAATTGTATAAATACCGCAAAATTATGTAACAAGCGTATATTTGATCATAAACTTATGCATTTATGGTATTGTACGTATGTACGTATATCTCGTGGATACCCCCTCTCATGCCATCAACAGCAACAGTGCTGCTACCATCATCATCTCCCTTTTAGAATCCATGATCTCTCAGTCTTCCTCTTTTTTATCCCTCCATTTTTTATTTTTATTTTTTGCTTTAATGTAATGTAATTTGGAAGTTGTGCAATTTATGTATCAATTTTTTTGAAGAGAGTATGCGTTTGTATTATCTTGTGCTGTAATCTGGTCATGGGCTTTGATAGTATGGATTGATGAATCTCATTTACTGTAATATGAAACTAACAGACATAGTTTTATCCATAATCTTTTCATTCAAATCCCAAATTTCTCGTAACATTATAAAAGGCAATACCATTTACATATGCATGATATCTTATTCGGATATGCTCATGTATGTTATTCTGTTTTTTATTATTCATGTAAAACTCATAAACTCTTACAAGGACAATAATACAAGGTAGCAAGATATCCTTGCGTTTCAAACAAATGTATATAATTTATTAGAAATAATATACTAGAAGAATTTATACACGGTAAACACTACAAATGCGGTAGTGGCAGTGAACACACAACTCAAATTCACGAGCAGATCAAAACCTTCTCTAATAAAACTAACCTATTTGTTATACCAACTGCATACATATTGACTTTAAAAGCATTTTACAATCTTATTTATAGTCATTTTAAATTTTCGAGCGGCAGCAGACTAAGATTTCCATTATAGGATTTTAGTCTTGCGATTCAGAATCAGACGTTCAAAGCGTCATGAGTCCTTTGAAGTTGAGCTTGTGCGGAAAAATGACCGTAGATCCAACTGGCACAAACAGAAGCAAGCAGAAAGAGAGCAGAGATTCATTGTTGTAAGCTCGGGTAATTAACTGTCAACGTTGAAATAACACCGAACATATGTTTGCCAAAAGAAAAAAAATAAATAAATACTTCAGACCTGATAATACAACAGAAATAACAGAACTACAGACAAAATCCAAAGAAAGAGAACACAAAATCCATTTTGAAAGGGCAAATATTGGGGCAAAGATCAAACGTTTGGTTTCAAAGAAAAGGAAAAGCTAGTGCTGCATGTATTCAAACCAACTATAGCTTATAACAAGTATAATAGAAACATCTCGAGTACAGATACCATAACTGACATCTCGGCCATAAACCTCAAGTTTTTAACTTGTGAAACAAATAGGAGGTACAAGCCAATTTTCTCTACTCGACCATTTTCTCAGGCATGTCAAGTAGAGAATTCACAGACTCCAGCTCTTCATGCCACAGCGGAAGGGTATCTCCAGGATAGAAGTTTTTGGTAACACCATCCTTATTTATCTGCATAACCACCATATGAAAATGTCAATACTGAAAATTTTCCTGTATTACACATCTATATGGGAAAAGAAAATATAAACCATTGTTGCTAGCTATAATCCTACTGTAATCCACAGCCAAAGGGGGGATGTAAAAGGCAAGTTGAGGGGGGTAACCACACTCACCACACTGTAGTTCATAGTTTCATTTAAAAGCTGTACGAAGCTGAATAATTTTCTGAGACAATAAACAGTAAGATACTTACAATGACTGTACGAACAACTCCACCACTCGCCCCATCACGAGCAATGGCCAGGGAGACAGCTTTTACCACCAATTTCTGCATTGATAATAGGAGTAATGTTTCAGCTAGATCAAACTTTATGACAAAGCTTTAAACGAAGTGGCAAAGTAATGCTGTTCATATTTACTAACTCCGAATTGATGAACTATCTGTAGTAGGAATGAACAATTGGTAATTAACAGGAAGGGTTAGCAAATTCAAATTCACAGCATAAAACCCCACTTGGAGGAATGCAGTCAAGTGTACGAAGATCACGATATCAAGATTGACCAGTATCATGAATAAGAGAGCATCCTATGAAGAAAATTAAAGCACCAAACCATCAAAATGACCCAGGCTCTCCATAGGCAGCAAAATTTAGTCCATATACAAATGGAATAACGATAACAAAAGAGCCACCATCCCAAAACTTTGACACTAGCTACATGATCCTTTTTGCAGCTCTTGTAAGGGTCATTCCCTTATCTAAGAGCTATCAAATCCTATTTTACTGCCTCATTCATGTCAAACCTTGTCCTAACAAACAGTTCAATATACTTTCGCAAAATAAAAAATACACATCCTAAAAGATGATATTGCATCAAAAAAGCATGAAATGATGCAATAAACGCATGACAACAAATATAAAGTGATTCTATAAGGTAGGTCCCTAGCCAGATCATTTATAGTTTAATCAAGCATTCTACTGCAGGTCTCCACTTTGCATACCTCAGCTTCGTCTTTGCTCAGGCCCTCCTTCCAAGCTTGGTCAAAGAAGCCATACAGATAACTTGACCCAGAACCTGAAAAAATAAAAAATTCAAGTTATTATAGCAGGACACTAGCAAGACAAATTTATCCACAAAAGCACACGCCGATTCCTGAGACGAATAAGAGAACCGCTCATTTGACACTGAAGAAGAAACTGAAAACTTTCTGAAACAAAAATAACTTATAATCCTAAAAATGCTACATTTCTAGATATACATGAAAATGCTACTATCATAGGTCCAGGTCTAGGTACAAGGAAGACAAATATTCATCCCCAGCCACTGTATAGCTTTAAGAAAAACTAGGTAATCAAAAACGTTCAAGCCCTTCAAAAGCAGAAATTCATATGATACTAACTGGGCAAGAAAATAACGTAATACCTTGCACTCAAGAAGGATCCAAACCCTTCTTCGCCTAGTTGTGACCCATGAGTTAATCTAAAGAAATTAAAGATTGAAAATACTAATGAATTTCCACACTCCTAAAAGAATGAATAAAATCCTAACTCAAAGAGTAGGGGAGTTAAGAGAACAAGCTCTTACTGATGCATAAATGTAGAAGCTTCAAAGAAGCAAAGATTGGGGAAAATCATGGGATATGTTAGGTTGAAGTTCGACGATTCAAAACTTTTAATTCTTGAGAACATTTTATTTCTATTTTTCACTTTTTTGCTTGAGATTGTAAGGTCCACGCTAAACGTGTAATACTCACCACCAATAGTGAATGGCTGCTTCAATATTGTGCCTCCAAGGGGAACAGAGTATATCTGGCCACCTTCATATTTATCCCAGCCTCCAACAATCATACCAGTTTGCAGCATGTTCTACAAAGTTCATGATGAAAGTTAGATCAAATGAAAGAAGAAGACGTCGAGACTAGCAATCAAATAGTATAATGCCATGAAAACTGCCAGTCTCTCTATTATGCATATAAGGTCATCTCAGAATTTCCACATAACTAAGGGCGTACTTGGATAAATGTAGGGCCGCCATGTTGTTCCAATTAGATCAAAAATTTAACATACAAATTTGGTTAGAGGTTGTTGCAACATCAATAGTGTTGCAACAATAAAATACGCTAAATTTTTTTAGGTGTTTCTCCTGTTTTGAAAATGAAGTTGCATCAGGAGCTTGAAATACATGTTGCAACTACATTTGTCGTTCCAACAACCTCTAACCAAACACACCCTAAGATAGTTGGTAAAAAAATTTGTAGAATGCCAATATGATTAATAACCAGCAAGATTGCGACAATAAAGTCAAGCATCTCAAGTACAAACATTGTGCTCTAAGAAGAGGGTTGCCAAAAAATATCTGTATCCATATCCGATAGGATACGGATGTGATATCGGATACTGATATGGTTAATAAAATCTATAACCAATAAGATATGGTTACGGATATGGTTATATAATGAAATATCCAGATCCGTGTCCGAAATATCCAAATATATGTTTATCTACTGATGCAATTATTTTAATTCTCAGATTAATGGATTTGAGACAATATGGTTATATAACAAAATATCCAAATCCGTGTCCGAAATATCCGAATATATGTTGATCTACTATTGCAATTGTTTTACTTCTCAGACTAATGGATTTGAGACTTATTTTGTTGATAAAAAAAATATAATCTTAGTTTGTCAGATATAACAAACATATTAATCAACTCTCTTGTATCATACGAACTATATTTTTTAGATATTGTTTGGTTTTCTCATATCCGTTTTGTATCCGCATGCATATCCATATATCCGCATGTATATCCGTATCGATATCCGATTTTAGTGAATATGGATATGAGTTTTTCTTACCAAGACATATTCGTGTTCGTATCCGTATCGGTGATTGGTAAGCGGATACGGATATGGTAAGTATTATATCCGTGCTGTATGCGATCCGTTAACACCCCTAGCTACATTATTAATAAATAAATAAACAAACCCACATGATTATAAAGATCAACATTTTGAAACGATTACTGCCCGTTATCCAGATTCAGAAAAAAATATACATACACAATTTTCAAGGATAAAAGCTTGAGATTACCTTGTTTTGGTATGACAACAATCTAATTAAATTGGCTGCGACTTTGACAGTTGCTGGCTGTCCCAGTTGAATTCTGCACCCAAAAAATGGCAAATTCATCAAATTAAACTGATAGAACAGTACCAGCCTATTTCAGTTCTACATAATTGACTGAAGACTCATCTAATGCAGAAGCAATTGAACCAATCTGTTAAATATTTGGTCTAAAAGTTATAATGTCAAGGAGAGAATATGCAAAATAAAGAGTGAAAATATAACTGTATCAGGTTCTGCACTGCATAACATAAGCTCAACTAGCTCAAGAAGCTTTTATAATACTTCTAAGAATATCCCGAGAGAATGTAAAGATGAGCACTCTTTTCATAAAGTTGAAAACCAAGCTTTGTTGCTATTTGCTGCTTCACAGGGCCCATTTTCAGCTGCATTGTAAATATTTATTTTGGTACAGATGACTCGCGATGAGTCAACTGTTAGGGATCATCTTCATAGGACTAAATTCACATTTCACAGCTCTCAATATCGGACCATGTCAAAATCTATGCAACTGAAAATTTGATCAAGGTTCCTGTCATTTTGACAGTGCTCTCCAAGCTTCCAATATTTTTTACCCAGAATTTATTCCAAGTAAGATATGTTCTGTAGCTTCATCACCAGCATCGGAAATAACCTTAAAATAATTTCTTTAGATAGCTGAACAAGTCAACAAGAGTAACTTCTCCCATAAGATGTTGACAAAGTAAGAACATTAGAAATGAAGGCAATATTGACTGACATACTGTGCAGTGTTAAATCCAGAAGTAGATTGGTCAAGGTGTTGCATAATAAAGAAATAACATCTTCAAAGGATGTAAACAACAGAAACATTGTTGGAATAGAACAAATCTGTTTAAACTTTACAATCAAAAGGTACTTGGAAAGACATGGTGTACAACTATCACCATGTACAACAACAATCAAATTAAAGAAAATTTCAAAGAAAGTGGATCTTGAGACAATCATCAGCATGATATCAATGTCATAATTATTGGAGCTCCATAAAGATCAAGCATAATGAACTGAACAACAGTAGTCAGTGAGGAATAGAGTAATAAAAACTTTTGAATTCTTGATATAATCAGTTAAAGTTCCCAAGCTGAATCTACCAACCAACAATAAAAATAACAATGGATGGAAGTTCATAAAACAGCAATAATATATATGAACTCAACAATATAGTACGAATAGTGCTTCTTGTGCTTTTGTCACGTATCATAAAAAGAAAAGAAAGTATTAAAAAGTGACTGTTGTTACTTGTTTGTACTTAGTAAAAGGCTCCTAAAATTGCTGACAAAGAAACTGAGGATTATCAACCAAGACTTGGACAAAATATTGGTGAGCAACAAATATAAATGTTACCAAAAACAGTATATATATGCTTAAAATAAAAAAAATTATAAAGCATGAATACAGTTGTAGGATGTATTAAAAGATGAAACAAGATGCAAAAAACCAACAAGATCAAGAAGGAAAATTGTCGCTCACGTGTGTTGATGGAGGAAATAACGAACATAATCAGAGACCACTTGGGAATCTGCAGCCTACAACAAGAACAATGAACTCGTGAACTGGAAGGTAAACTACGCACATAACAAAAATCTCCAATGTCATGACCAAAGTAATAATAAATGCATTAAAAATAAACGATTTAATAACTAATAGCTTTATAATTGACATATCGACATTAATAGTTTGGATATTCATCAAGGTGGCCACCATGTACTTTATTTGAGCATATGAGGCATTTATGCATCTGTTTGTCTAATTAATCTACTCTTGGAATTACATTTGTTTGAGTAGATACATGGGCAAAAACCAAATATCTATTAGCAAGAAGATTTTAGGTGCATATATCAACATTAATGATCTTTAAAATTCTATCAGGCCAACCATTCGCTTTGGTGAATCAGGATAGAACTTTTAGTTACAGTCAGAAAGGGAAAAAAGGCCCACCCATCCAAGCGATAAATAAATAGTAATTTAAAATATAAGAATTACACCGTATCAGCTGTTTATATAAATCATGATATAAAAGAAAAAAAAATAAGATTTTAGATAAACTAGCATGAAACGTGCAGAACTGACTAGTATTGAAGAAGGTTGCTTGCGGTGTGCTACGACCGTAGGACACAGGAAAATCTGAGCCTTATGCTACCTCCTTCTATCAAAAGAGTATGAACTACGCACTATAATGTAAAAATGTCTCAAGAGGCATAGAAACTGACACAGCCATTGCCAATAAGTTATTTTTTTAATAATCATTCTGAAATTTTAGGAAACAGTCGCATTCAAAGATTGCAAAATATTTTTACCAAATGGTTGTCTTCATGTATGCATATTGACTTTATATGGTTCTTCTTTGTTGGCATTCAAGACTCATAAAAAACCCACCTTCAGATCATCAATCATTTTGTCCATATTGACAGCGAAGCACACCTTAAGTGCCCAGCTAATAACTAGGACAACTACAATGAACCTCTATCTTAGAGAAATTTAATGTTCTGCAGACAAGTTGGAGGTAAAGAAAAGAGGCTCTCAACAGAAATAGCAATATATACAGATTCACAGGATGAGATGATATCATGGTAGCTGGCAGGAAATTGTGAAAAAAAGATGCCTAAAGTCAGTTGTTTCATGTGACAGCTTTAGAAGAACATGACAAGGAAATTGCTGGCAGACGTTACTTGTACTAAATCTTTTAGGACATTCTGAAAATCATATGTTCCACTTTCAATATGAATAGAATCTGTGGTTGTCCAATCATTTCTGACCAAAAGAACAAGATTCCCCTACGAAGATTAGTTTAACAATCTTAAAATTCATTTACTAAAAAAGAGGCGGTTGGAAGCGAGAATTGCAGAGAATCCAGTATGAATCAAAGGAAAGCTAGTTTCAGCGGAGCAGAAGACCAATGCTAGGACTTACTTAAAGGTGGCTAGTTTAAACCTTGTTAACTCACTAATGAGACCTCAATAAAAACAATAGCCAAAATGCCCTATTACATCGGAATAATAGGGTTTTTATCAGTAATAGTTACTACCGGCAAACTTGATCGATGGATAAATACGATACATATAAGGTTCTTGTGTACTGTATGATGGTCCTTTGTCAGCCTTCAATGCTCATGAAAGGCCTACCTAAAACCCATCAATTGCTTTGCGTCCATATTTACAGCGAGATCTATCTTACAGGTCCCACCAAGAATTAGGACAAGGAATGCATTTGTTTAGTCAATGGATCAGTAATAATTACTACTGTCACCTATCTTCTTATAAACTTATCGATGAATCAATATGAAGTGTCTAAGGTGTTTCAGTACTGTATGATGGTCCTTTGTCAGCCTTCAATGCTCATGAAAAGCCTACCTAAAACCCATCAATTGCTTTACGTCCATATTTACAGCAAGATCTATCTTACAAATCTCACCAAGAATTAGGACACGGAATGTATTCATTTTCTTCATATAAACTTAGTCAATGGTCGGTAATAATTACTATTGGCACACCCTATCTTCATACTTCATATAAACTACTTGATGGATCAATTGATACACACAAGGTGATATGATGATCCTTTGTCAGCCTTTAACGCTCCTGAAAGGCCTCTAAACTCATCAGTTACTTCATGCCCATATTTACAGTAAAATCTATATTAAGAATCCCACCAAGAACTAGGACATGAAATGCATTCATGTTCTTAAACAAGGATAACTGATATAAAAGTCAACAACATTTTTCAACATCTCTGGGATGAAAAACACAAACAAACCGATCAAGATTGAACCAGAAAAACACGCAACCAACCACACACATACTTTACCACAATGACTGTGTATATAGGAATATTCAAGAATTACAGTTTTCTATATTTGGAAGATATGATTCCTAAATCGTCTAAGATGAATGTTACTCTAAATTACAGTCAAAGTACTAGAAACAAAAATAAGAAGCTTGCAAGAAAAATCATTACCGATCCAGATCGGCAAACGTAAACATTGTCCGTAAGCCCTGTAATTTTGTCGGAGGCCCGGTTTGCAACGTACATGCCTAAAATTCAAACATCACACATATTAAAATGTAAACAATGCTTTGTATTTCATAATAGATGAGTGCTAACAAAGTATTCATAGCATTTTCAAATATTTTCACCCTTCTCAATCCCCAAAAGTAGTCAATTTCGCTCAATTTATTGACACAAAAAAGTGAAGCCTCATTCAATCTAACCTAATTGACTAGATTTAGTGCGCAAGTCAGATTTAGATCCCTATTGAGTGAAATTTAACCTAATTTCTAGCCTAACCTTTTAACCTAGAAAGATCAAAGGGGAATGATATCTAATTGGAGCTTTGAACCTCTAAATATTCACAGATCGACCCCATCCAACTAATAAACCCTAACAAAACTCTAGGACTAACAAATAAATCATCAATGTCGATCGAGTTTTTATGAAGAAATCGAACCTGTGCTCGTTCTCGAATCGGCACCGAGAACGACGCCGCCGTCGTAGGTGACTCCGATGATCGTCGTCCCCATGGAGTGAGGGGCATTGAGATTGAGATCCATCGCTCGATTTTTTTTGATAGAGAGAGAGAGAGTAATGAATCGAAATGAGAAACCCTAACCCTAGAGCTCGAGAGGAACAAAGTAGTAAGAAAATTAATCGGAAGTGAGATGCCCCTTGCGCAAGGAAGTGGGTGGACCTTTGGGCCTTGTTTTATATGGTTAAGTGGGCCTTGAATGGGCTTTTGGGCTTAGCCGGCGGTTCGTTGGAGTAGCTAAAATCACTGGGCTTTACGATCGTCGGCCGTCGTTGCAATTTATAACTCACGTTTGAATTTTGCTAATTAAATCCTTAATCTATGCGTGGAAATTTTAAAATTTTCTCTCCAACCCTGAATTGATCATTATATATTAAGAAACTCTGGAAGAGTCTTGAATTTACCACTGATGCTTTGGCTAAGTGAAGAAAACAATTAATATTAATAGCAATTTTTTTTTGATAGTTATTTGATGTATGTCTTATCAATATTTATTCAATAAAAAGGAAACTGCTTGCGTCTGAATGTTGCATATTATTGTGGAACTCTAATTAAAGAGCTCGGTATAGACCAACCAATAACTCATCGTAAGGGCAATCAAATGTACAAAATATCATTAGTAATATTACAATGTTTGTGAGGATTCACATTACAAAAAATGCATAATTTTAATAATGGTTAAGGAATAAACCAAAATCTTACGCCATGAGGTTTCATCATTTAAGGTGTGTTTGGGAAACCTCTAAATTTGGGCTAGGACTAAACCGGCCACAGTTTTGGGTGTTTTTCTATTTGGCAAAAAACTAGACCAATGTTGGCTCAGTTTTTATAAGCCAAAAGAGCCTTCTAAATTAGTTTTAGTTTGGATTAGCCCTCTCAATCTAAACTAATATAAACTGGACCATGACTGATCATGGCCTGGTTGTTGGAGATTTTGCTAAACACACTCTTACTGTCTATTCGAATTATCCCTATCTTAAAAAAATATAAATAGTCATGAAATAGGATAAGCGTGTTAGATTTAAATCTAATTAAATCTATTTGTGGGCACATATGTTATATCAATGTGTAATTCTATCACTTGAGGAAACCCACTAAAGTGATCAATTAATATGGGTTAATGGGTATTTAAATATTGTCATGGGCTAAATGTGCAGATACCAGGTTGTAATTATAATTTGATGAGGGGCCAAATTATAAAAGTACAACACCTATATATAAAGGGTTATGGTCCCTAATCTAGAATTAAGAACTTCTCTAGTTCTCTTCACCCCCATCAAAGAGAGAAAGTTGGCTATAGAGAAACCCTAAAATTAGAAGATCTAAATCCAAGTTCAGATCTCCATGAATTCAGGTATTGCTTCCGCTCTCTTAATCTCTTATAAGAATCACGGTACGTAAACTCAACAAGTGGTATCAGAGCCACCGTGGTTTTTCTTTGGGATTTTTTATGTTTTCGGATTAAAATCTGAGTTTTCAAAAGATTTTGTTCTCGGATGAACAGTAATTTTTGTTCTCGGACGAACAGTAATTTTTTCTCTCGGATGATCAGCAATTTTTTACCCTCGGATGAACAGTAAAATTTGTTCTTGGATGAACAGTAAAATTTGTTCTCGGATGAACAGTGAAATTTGTTCTAGGATGAACAGTAAAATTTTGTTCTCGGATGAACAGCAAAATTTTTGTTCTTAGATGAACAGTAATATTTTTTCATTGATGAACAGTAACATTCATTATTTTGGGTTTGATTTTCTATGGTTTTGGAGTTGGTCTGGATCAAGATTCAGATCAAATATAGGCAAAATATCAAGTTTTGGATCTGAAAAAAAAATGGCTTTGTGGCGGCGGCAGCCATCACGAATAAACCCTAACGGGTACATGAATTAGGGCTCGAAGAGTTCGCCTCAAATCAGTCGAGTCTCAATTCAGGCGAGCTTCGGCTCAGATCAGGCGAGACTCGATTCTGGCGAGATTCGCCTAAAATCAGGCGAGTCTCAATTCAGGCGAGATTCGGCTCAAATCAGGCGAGACTCGATTTAGGCGAGCTTCGCCTCAAATCAGGCGAGTCTCAATTCAGGCGAGTTTCAGCTCAAATCAGGAGAGACTCAATTCAGGCGAGCTTCGGCTCAAATCAGGCGAGACTCGATTTAGGCGAGCTTCGCCTCAAATCAGGCGAGTCTCAATTCAGGCAAGCTTCGGCTCAAATCAGGCGAGACCCGATTCTGGCGAGCTTCGCCTCAAATCAGGCGAGCCTCGATTCAGGCGAGCTTCAGCTCAAATCAGGCGAACTTTGGTTTTAGGCCTATAATAAACTATTTTATGGGCCCCTTATAATTAAGGTGCGGATTATTTGAATTTTTCAAATAATCTATTAAGTTTCTGTGGTTAATTAAAATAGAGAAATCTATTTCTAATTACTT
>JBAKGM010000233.1:40425200-40435600 GCA_037177215.1 Asparagus racemosus
TATATATATCATACAAGCACACGCAAAATGTTTTACAAAGTCCTAACATTGTTAAGTTCGTTATACATAACTAGAGATTAAATAATAAGCTAGTCAATTTCAAATGAACTACAAAATCACAACTCGACAATCCACAATGGGATTCCGGAAAACTTATCAAAACGGCTAAAATAAATCTCACGCCTTAAAAAGTCAATTTACTATTTATTCTCCCCCAGTTAAAACCCAATAATTTCAAATCAATTCATTTTAAGGTGATTACACATGATATTTTCTACTCATTGCTTTTCCATATTGCATGACTAACTATCAGGTGAGAAAATCAAACAGAAAAGCACGAAGGTTGCAAATTCTCACACTCACACTCTATTCATCATCACTTAAAACCTAATGTGAAATATAAAAATTCTAAGTTTTCAATAAAACTAAGTTTAAACTATCTAACAATGTTGTCTCGTCTCAACGTATCATATCCATAAATCCATAGGCAACAAGTTTGCACCTCATGCACCCACCACCATCTCAGCTAAAAGCTTACCACATAGATTGAGACAAATGTCCGATATTTAAACTTATAATTCTTATGGGTTGCATGCATAATCTTAAAGGGTATAAGTATCATCTTCCACGGGTGAACCATTATCACAAGAGCCATCATAACATATAGCCAATATCATTGTAAAGAAACTCATTTTCATATTGATAACAACTTTGTATTGTGTTTGGGCTAAAGACTCAATTTCAAAAGAAATATTGTATTTTCATACATTTTGGTTTAACCAGAATGTCTGATTTGTGGACCAGATGTCTAACATTTTGGACCAAACGTTTGTTTTTGAAACAATAGAGAGCCAAATTCAGAAATGAATGTAGAGATGACTGAGTTTTAAACTAGACATCTGAACTGTAAACCAAACATCTAAAATATGTAACTAAACGTCTAAAATCTAGATTTCAGCTGATTTTCAAATATTTTAACCTAGGTTTTCTTGTACCTTTCTCGTGCTAATCTTAAAGATAATGTTCCATACCTTTTCAATACAAAAATACAAATCTAACGTACGTAGGAAATGTAACATAGGACATAGATTCGATAAAAATATGATTTTTTCCATCTAACACATATTTTTGCCATCTAGGGTTTTGAAACAAAATATGACATAAATCAACACAATAATCATGGTCTACTGATTTTCATCAGATTTCTATAATTCTAGGTCAAAATTACATAAGTGCATGTTTTAATAAATAATCATGATGGATCAAAACAAGTTTAACACAAAGAATCTAAACATATAAAGAATCAAAGGTGATAGAAAGCAAGTTGGTACATATCTGAGGGTTTTTGTTCCAAAAAATATGATTTTGAAGCTGAGGAGTATCTAAAAAGCTTTCCTCTTCCTTCTCTATGCTTGGTTAGCCCTATGATTGTCAGAAATCCAAAAATATTCTGATCTCTATGGTTATCTAGGCCTTATATAAAGATTATTAGCGTAATGGTGACTAATGGTTTGACTGCTTTTGACTTAAAGCCCGTTTAGACTTTTAACACATAAACCCTTGTAAATATCTCTATTTTGATAACTAAAGTGTAGAGATTCCTTTAAACTAATAAATAAAAGGAAACTATCTCATCCCTCATGACTGAAAAATTGATCACCAAATTATTTTCTGATCTCGACATCATGGAGTGTTACAGATGAGGAGGCAGAGTCGAGGGCTTTAGAGTGGGGAAGAGATGGGGTTGAAAGCATATGTGAGAGAAGGACGAGAGGGTCAATATCTGCAAAGTGATAGGGTGAAGAGGTGGTGACATTCAGAGAAGGAGGGGGAGATGATAGTCAGAGGAGGAGGGGCGGATCTAATGGTGGTTGTGGCGCTCAGAAGAGGGGGCAGAGTTCAAGCTGGGAGGGCGGGATAGGGATAGATGATATCAATGACGTGGTTGGTGGATTGACGAGGTCGGCAACATGGTTGGTGTCGGCCCGCTTAAAAGTTGAGTGAAGAGAAAATTATGAGAGGAAGAGATTGAGTTTGAGATCCGAGATTGAGAGGGACTGATTTTTTTTTGGGGGGGGGGGGAGGGTGCGCTAACAAAGGAGAGAATCTTTAATTAAATCTTATCTATCGAACCATCTTTTGAAAATTGGGTTTTTTGGCAAAATACCCAAGCACTCTACATGTCACCCTGTCATCGATGTAGGGCTAACATCTAGCCACATGAGTACCACCTTAGATTGAAGCACCTTAGGAACATTAAGTACTTTTGAATCAAAACCGTTGAAAATATCATCCATTCGAGGTTATTAACTATACGCTCAGTTAATTTGTGGTCAATCCCAAATGTGTCATTTAGATATCCTTCTTGTGATGATATTCATTTGCTTTGGGACATCTCTTGGTATTGCTTTTTCTGAAAGTGTTGCAGATATAAACTATGCATGCATGGATGTGCAGAAATCGGAGCATGTTGACATGCAAAGAAAAAAGTAATTCCGTATCTTTCAATTACATAAATCGTGGGATAATTTTGGAGATAAGCATGGCTTGATATATAAATGTTTTTCTTCTAATGCAACACTATTCATAGATTTCTCCACACTGCACACACCAAAGAGAAGAGCTGGACTGTAAGTATGTAGCTATAAACAGCTACATATACAGGACTCTGAGAGATATATATAGCACTATATAGTACACATACATATACATTTTCAGCTAGTAAAAAACATATAACTGACAATGAAGCTACTTCATGTCAAATATTTATTTAGTTCTAAATTGAGTCCAAAGTTTGTCCTCCATATTGGCACACTATGAAGCACGACGGTCTCAACAGTCATGCCAGGTCCGAAGCATAGCAGCACACCGCATTCATATCCCTCTCCAGTAGTTGCTAGCTCCTCCTACTTGGAAGTCTTCCTCATCTCGTCTAGTATATAGTGGGCACAAGTGTTCACCATGCTCCCATACTCCAACAAGATGCGCCTTGTTGCTTGAAACTTGCTAGGATGAAGGTTGAGCTTCGCCTCCACTTCGGCCAATATCGCCCAACCCCCTGAATGTGGAATCCAGAGCAGAGAGTTCCAATCAGAGGGTAATCCCACTGTCTTGAAAGCGTCAGCCAATCACAGCTCGATATTATTCGCTATCGGGGTGTTTGTTTCAACTTTTTTTTGAAATATAGTGTGGATTACAAATTCTAGGATGAAAAAGTAGAGTTTTTGTAGCTTTAGAATTCCATAAATTGTGTTTGTTTTAAAATAAATTTTGGGATATTGGATCCCCAAAATGCAAAAAACTAATTGTTCTTAGAATTTGTGAAATCCTCTCTCAATGAGAGGATTTGGGCTGGTTTGGGCTGGATATCTGACAACCCATCTCCAGCTCAGCGAAGAGGGATCAAAATCCCGAAATCTCATTCTCCCAAAACTAAAACCTAGCCTCACCGCAATACTTCGTCTCCCTCCTCTTTTACCCGCCGTCTCCATCTCTGCGCCAAAAGAGTTCCAAGAGAGAAGTTTTTTTCTCTTTTACCAGCCGTCTCCCAAAACCGAACCCTGCTTTTAGTTCTCTCTCTTCTTCCTTTTCTAATTCCAATGGAGATAAGACTGAAATTCCAATGAGATCTTGGAGGGTTTTGCACGCTCGATTGGCCTACTGGTGGATCTAATTCTATTGGCTCTCTTCTTTGTGATTCGGTCTTCGGCTTCAGCTGAGACCCATTCGAGGGTTTGCGGATTGGATCGAGTTGGGTATGTGAAATCATCAGATGGGTACTTGTTGTCAAGAGGGTAGAAGACAAAGCTTTGATTTGTGAGGTTTTGGATATCTATTTTGGGAATGGTGTCTGTTTGTTGATGAAGAATGGGGAAGGATTGGGGAAAAGCACTGCGATCGAGATCTCAGCAGTCAGCCAAGTGCAATTTCTGGTAATTTTCATCAACTGGGTGATTATTTACTTCCGACATCTGCTGGTGATGGATGATGAGTTTCAGTGATCAAGTAGCATTGAAATTTGTGTAATTGGTTATTTTTCATACTATGCGATAAAGATCAAGTTTGAGAACTCGTTTAGCCTGAGGTTGTATGGTACAGTACTCTATCTGTATATAGAGTTTAATTAGTTGATTAACCAAAGGGCTTCTGATAAGTGTTGCTTTTAATTCATGTTCTTGTTCTGTTGCTAAATGAACAGGTTTTATTGAAAACAACTGAACACATACACTAATATAAGTGAAAGCAAAGTTTTTTGTATTTTGTGCAAATTTTCAGATTTGATGCTGTAGGATGTACTGTAATTTAAGGTTTGTTCTCTGTACATTTTTGGTCCCAAAACTTGATAATCTGAGCTTATAGATGAATTTATAAGTGGCATAGAAAGAACAGCTTCCTTTTGCTGGATTGAATTGTAGAGTGAAAAATTGCTGTCACCCTGCAATTTAGTACTCTTTGCTTGATTTTGAGTTAGTTTCTGTTGTTCTTATCGGTATAATAATCAATAATATAATAATAGTATAATCTAAATTCTAAAGTTTCTGTTGTTCTTATCACTATAATATATAATAATAGTATAATCTAAATTGTAAATAGTCCTTTTCCTTTTCTCCTCCTGTATGTTTTAGTGGATTTTTTTCCTTTCAAATAACAGGTAGAAAACTATTGCATCAATCAGCAAATACCTCCAACTCTTATCAGTTAAATATAAAGGATCAACAGGAAAAGAAGACTTTGACACCAGCAAAAATGGCTCTGGCAATACCAGGAGTTTTCCTTTTGTGTTGTGCTATAATTTGCCCGTGCTTCCATGCTAAGAAGAAAGAACCTAGCGAGCAGAACATGATGTCTTCAGAGATGGACTTAAGTGAGTCAAATTTTGAAGAGCTATTTCTTATTCACTTCCCTGCTCTGTTTATCTTCTCATAGTCAATCCTTAAAACGTGATACAATGTTACTAGTTGAAATACTGCATGTTTGCTTGATTTCTTGTTCTCACAAGCTTTTTTGCTCTTTACTTTTCCTAAAACTGTTTATTATCTTTTTTTATATATAAACGGTCAAAGAATTACATAGTTGTTTCTATGCTTGTATAAATGTTGGAAATGAAGTGTGAAACCAAGAATCTGTTCAGTTAGTTAAGAGTGATAGAGTGAGAAGTAGTGTTGCTAGAGTGGTCAATCCAACGGCTTAAGAATGCAAGGTTCAAGTATTAACTAGTCAATTCTCACATTTGCATATTTTTACACCTTTGTTGTTTTAATAATGGGAGGCTCAGGCATCAATAGATTTACGGATAGGAATAATTTCACATAATTTATATTCTTAACAGATGCATTTAAGTGGAATAAAAGATTCTGCTTCCCATCCTTTTACTTTCAAAGAGAGTCTTATCAAGCTGTTTATCTTGAGTAGAGAATAAAAATGGTGATGACGGGAAGGGGAAAAAAAGCACAAAAAAAAAAAAAAGGATGTACACATAATCCTCTTATAGAGTTATGTATAGCAACATAGATATCAGATTGTTCTCTTGTTTATGGAATTCAATATACCTCATCTTTTTTATAGCCCAACCTTCAAGTGAAAAACACACACGAACAGATGTTATCCAATGGGACATGTGACCTATGGTGCTGATTCTTTGGAAAATAGTTAATATGGTTCCATGATTCACAAAGTAAAATCCTAGTATATTGATGGTGAAATGTGTAAGATATGATCCTAGAGGGGGGAATTCTGTTGGAGACTTGGTTTGGGTCCATGCTTAGTAACCACTTACGCATGTCCCA
The DNA here is from genome assembly GCA_037177215.1 of Asparagus racemosus. Lineage (NCBI taxonomy): Eukaryota > Viridiplantae > Streptophyta > Magnoliopsida > Asparagales > Asparagaceae > Asparagus > Asparagus racemosus. The sequence goes on from JBAKGM010000233.1 coordinate 40,430,987, forward strand.
AAAGACTGAATTAGTTCATGCCATCTTAAGCCATGTTAAAATGTTTAAATTATCTTTAAATGCTTTATTGAGACTACAACCAATAGACTAAGCTCTGGACAGAGTATTTCTAGATGTGGTATCTGCACATCATGTTCAAGAGGTCATATTTTAAACATCATCGGTATCAAAATTTAAAAAATATTTGCTTACCTGAACCTTTTTAAAGCGAGTTCAGCTGGAGGCCTTTTAAGGTGGCTCTATGACTTATGTGAGAGAATGTGCCAATTGAAGTAGTTTAATATATGTTGTTAGTTCATAGTTCAAATTATAAACCTCATTGCTGTCAAATTTAAAATATATTTAGTCATCCTGATCCTTTTTATAGCTGGTTCAGTTGGAGGCCTTTTAAAGTTAATTGAAGTAGTTTAATATGTGTTGTTAGTTCATAGTTCAAAATATAAACCTCATTGGTGTCAAATTTAAAATATATTTAGTCATCCCGATCCCGATGGACCTGATCATTTTCAAAGCTAGTTCAGCTGGAGGCCTTTTAATTTGGCTCTATAATTCGCGTGAGAGAAAGTGTTAGTTAAAGTAGTTTAATATTCGTTGTTAGTTCATAGTTCAAATATTAAACCTCATTAGTGTCAAATTTAAAATATATTTTGTTATCCTGCACATTTTTGAAGGTAGTTCAGATGGAGGCCTTTTAATGTGGCTCTATAACCCACTTGAGAGAAAGTGTTAACTAAAGCAGTTTAATACGCGTTTTTGTTCATACTGCAAAATTTAACCTCATTGGTGTCAAATCTAAAATATGTTTAGTCATTGTGAACATTTTCAAAGCTAGTTTAGGTGGAGGCCATTTAATGTGGCTCTGTTTTACTTTAATATGCGTTTGTTAGTTCATAGTTCAATTGTTTAAATTTTTTGGTAAAATGGTTTCCTAACATGCTCAAATAAAGGACCGGTATTCTGAACTGGTCCAACAGAATGGACTAGGCTCATGTGCACTGGCTAAAGGCAATCTACGTTCATCATATTAAGCGTTAGACCTGTACTCATTCAACCACTTTATCGGTATTTCATTCTATTCATTGTTGGACTGAACCCTTCTTGGACTATCTCTTTAGCCCTTAGGAAGCACGCGAGATGCCAAACCTAATTCCCTAACACATAAGGATTTGGTAGATATCTTACGGGGGTTTTCTGGTTATTTTCTGAAGCATGGATCATTTTGGTTACACGCGCATGTAGTTTCTTCAGAGAGCATTAATGATAATCATACAACAAGAATGCAACTTGCCACCTACATGAATGAATTTTTTTTTCTCCATTTAGCTCTCCTAAGAACTGATCCTTTTGTTAAATTAGCGACTACTATATCCTGATCACGGCAGGAAAACTTGCTGGTCCCTGTTCTACATGCTGATACTATCTCAAATGAATCTTCCTTGTCTTACTTCAATTAGAGCTACCTCTGATTTCTTGTTAATGTACTCGTTTTGCTATCTTTTATCATACTGCTGCTTGTACAATCATTGAACACATCATATAGTACTGAAGAGGGTTTTTTTACCTTCACTACTGCTGAAGTTTAATCTTCATCCCTACCCTGCCTCCAAGGGATTTTGAGTTTTTTTTGTTGATGGCAAATGACTTTACAAATGTAGTTGACTCACAACTTGAAAGGTGTAAGTTGAACACCCAACTTTTTGAGAGTAGAGTTAATATATACTTTGCATATTATTTCCCATTCCTTTTGCTTGAAATAATTTTCTGACTGGAGTTTTACTTGTTAATAGTGGATGTGGTTTCGGCTATGGATGCAAGATCAGGCTCGGTAAAACCCCCACCATCTCCAATGAGAGTACCTCCAAGTCCATCTCGGTTCTCAATGTCGCCACAGCTGAACAGAATTGGATCTGTGCATCTCAGTGTTACTCAGATTATGAAAGCTACGCATAACTTTTCACCTTCACTAAAGCTTGGTGATGGTGGATTTGGCACTGTCTACAAGGCTGTTTTGCCAGATGGTCAGATTGTTGCTATCAAGCGAGCGAAGAAGGTTGCTCTTTATTTATTTATTTTTGACTATTTTACCTTCAGAGAAAGATAAAATTGTTTACCGACAAATATACGTTCTGAGGGCAAAAACGTGAAACATTTACACTCAGGGGGTCTATCTGCAACAATAAAATTGCCAGGAGTTTATTCGCAATTGGGCAGTGGTGCATGGCGTCTATCCGCAATTAACCCTTAGTAAAAAGAAAAGAAACTAGATCTTTTAGTCAAATTGGTTCTTTTTTAATAACTCAAATGAGATGCAACTTTAGCAGGAGTTTAAGTTCCAAAAAGGTTAACCAAGCAAAGCATACTATTAACTATTTAGGCTGTTATGATTTCAAACAACAGTCTCAGCAGTAACTGCAGCTGCTGCTACTATTACTAATGATTAACTTGTTGGTGAAGTGAATTCCATCTTTCCTCAATATAATTCTAAATAGTCAACCTTGTTATTAACACATAAAGATGAAATGTGTGTCATCAAAATAATATTTTCTCTCCCTTGTGAATCTTTAACCCATAGAATCGAGGAACTGGTCCATGTGCTTTAAATGGAATGGTTATGGCCATCTTCAGATATGATGTTTTCCTCATGAATTGTTAAAACATCTCCAAATTGATGGCCAAAAATTTCACCACTGGTCTAGCATTCATTTATAGTAAATTTCACAAGGTATAGGTCAAGTCATTGAGCCAACATGATATATTCAAAATACAAGAAAATTTCTTGTTTTATGTCAATGCTAATAGTATCTCAATGATAATTATACACGTTGTGGAAACTTCTTTATGATTTCTGAATGTTATCTCCTTTCACACTTTGTCCAATTTATGGTTCTCTATTAACGACAGTACTACAACAGGAACATTTTTCGTCTCTAAGAGATGAATTTAGCAATGAAGTTGAGCTGCTCACTAAAATTGATCACAGAAATTTAGTGAAGTTACTTGGATACACTGAAAAGGGAAATGAGCGTATAATCATTACCGAATATGTTCCAAATGGCACTCTAAGAGGGCACCTGGATGGTAAGTGTTCTATTTTGATATTACTAAGTTATGTATTTTATTTTTTGATATTACTAAGTTATGTATTTTATTATATGAAGACGTGTAATATTTTTATTTTATTTGCCAGGTCAGCATGGAAAAATTCTGGATTTTAATCAACGACTGGAAATAGCTATAGACGTTGCTCATGCCCTAACCTATCTCCATCTATATGCAGGTAAACTGGTAAAGCACCTATAACATGCCGGAAAAAAATCTTTAAATAAGATGTTTTTCCAACTTTCCTACTATAATTGCCCATCCTTGGTAGAAATAATATATCTTTGTTCTTCTCTTCAACAAATTAATGAATACATATTCGGCATCCTTTTGTGTTTTGGGTCCCGATCCCCAAGTGGAGTAATAGTTAGGTTCCAGTTGAGTGATTCTTAAACAGTTTAGATATTTATTAAAGCTAATTGCACATAGCCCTTCATAGCGGATAGGCTCCCTATAGTTCTACATTTGCAGATAGACCCCGTGTTGTAGAATGAATCTTTTGCGGCTCCTTTACCCTCAGAGAAAGAGAAATTTCTTTTTTTTTATATTTGACAAATAGACCTTAGGGGATCTATCCGCACTTGGGCGATAGCCGCGATACTAAGGGGTTCTATCTGCAATTGGGCAATAGTACAGGGGTCTATCCACAATTAACCCTAATAAATATTGCCATGTTCTATTATTTCATTTCAATAGTACAGGGGTCTATCCACAATTAACCCTAATAAATATTGCCATGTTCTATTATTTCATTTCACCTTCCTGCTATTGTGCACAACTGACATAACAGAGCATTCTAAATGTGTTGTTTTGACAGAAAAGCCAATAATCCACAGAGATGTGAAGTCATCGAACATCATGCTAACAGAAAGCTTTCGAGCCAAAGTATCTGACTTTGGTTTTGCTAAAATAGGTCCAACAGAAACAGAGCAAACCCATATCTTGACCAAAGTGAAAGGCACAGCCGGGTACCTCGATCCAGAATACCTCAAGACTTATAAGCTTACACCCAAAAGTGATGTGTTCTCCTATGGTATTTTGCTTATTGAAATTCTTTCTGGACGCCGCCCTGTAGAGATGAAGAGGAGTATCGATGAAAGGATTACTGTCCGATGGGTAAGCTGTGATATTTAAGTTTTGGGTTTTTTTTATCCCTTAAATTATGCGTCTGCAAAACTACCCCTAAATCACAGGATCTGGAAAACTACCCCAAATCATCAACTTGGGGGGAAAAAAAACTCCCCAAATCAACAAATAATCAACTTTGTAACTGCAATTTAAAAATATCAGGAAAATAGTAAAATGTTCACTCATCATATCCAAAAACATTAAAAATTTGTTAATTTGGGATTTAAGGGGCATATATACAAGAAATCCTTATATTTTTCCTGTACAATATTTTGCCATCGATTATAGGTTAGATATCATGACCGCCTAATCTTTTTTTTTTTTGGGTTTTTGTTTTTTTTTTTTTTTTTTGGGGAGGGGGGGGGGGGGGGGGGTAAACACAACCCC
>JBAKGM010000233.1:40435700-40446368 GCA_037177215.1 Asparagus racemosus
GGTGCACAAAACCTCCTATCTGGTCTCACTCAAGTATCATGATTGATGGAAGTTACTTAAACACGTGACAACTTTTGCACAGTTTTACCGTTACCATTTTGGGTAAGGATAGGTTGAAAAAAAGAAGAAGATAGTTTAGACTTTTTACTCTCCCTACTATTGTCTTTTATAAGCATTTTCAGTTGTTTGAACGGGTTCAGTATAATTTGTAAGTTAAGGAGGGTTTTCTGTGAATTATAAAGTTCAGGGAGTTATGTGAATTTGTTGATTAAACTATTTTTATTGATTATCACAGGCTTTCAAGAACTATAATGAAGCGAATGTGATGGCGATATTGGATCCATTGTTGAAGGATGCAGTAGATGGGGGAGTGGTAATGAAAGTGCTTGGTTTGGCTTTTGACTGTGCTGCTCCAACTCGAGCAGATCGTCCAGCAATGAAAGAAGTTGTAGAGCAGCTGTGGGAGATAAGGAAGTACTATGGAAGAAGTCGAAGAGGAGGTTGAAGCAGCTACAGTATAGTTGTCATCATTATTATTATTTTCTTCTCAGTGTAAGACTACTTAAAATTTGTTAAAAAACTGAAAATTCAATATATGATTCACATCATACACATTTTCTTAGGATATGACAGGTTTTAGATGTTCATAGCTTATGAAGTGTTGGTTACAGAGAAAATTGCAGTATGTCGATGGGATTCTTATTTACTCTTTCATTGCAATGTCTTGGGGGGGTTAACAATACTATGATCACACTATGTTTTGTTGCAATATTATCAAGGTTCCTATACAAAAACTTGGTTAAACAGTCAGGAGCGGCATCTACAATATGTGAAACATAAATGCTGAAGTTGTTATTTTCTTGAAAAAGTTGAGTGCCATTAAAGGAAGTGCTAATGAATGAAAATCAACCCCCTCTCCAAAATTTTGATGTCTATATATACTGAAATGATCGCAACGTGATGACTGTTTTAGTCTTTAGTTTTTATGGAAATATATCATCTTTTTTACTATTACCCCTTGTTTTAGCTTTCCTCTGCCGTGCATCATTATCTATGTATCAATTCTGTCATAATTTCACAAATGTTACATGGATACATCATTTCACCTTCTTCATCTCTCCTCTCTCTTTACCAAATCCACAGCCATCTTTTTACTAAATCCTCAACCACCCAGCTATCTTCTAAATATCGTCGCGTATAGGAGGTTATAATCAAAACTCATATAACAGATTCACAATGGCAATAGAACGGCGGCGATTTCCAAAAAGTCAATGGTGATGCTTGGTGGTTTTGTGTGCATGTCAAGATTCCAACAATAGAGGATGAAAATTACATAACCTCTAATTGTGCAGATTTCAGAAACTGGGAAATGAAGCCATCTAGTCATTTAGCAAGATTTTCTCCAAAACAGAAGCCAGCAAGTAAAATTTGCTGTTTCTGCTCAAATACTGAAACAAATTATACATAAATAAAGAAGAACGCTGTTAAGCAAAGACAATCAGGTGCATGCATAACAATAACCTTCACACTGTCATGGTTTCTAATTCACCAAACACTTGATGTACAGGTGCAACAGAACAAATTGGAACTGATTGCAACTCACTTATGCGACGAAACTATGATGAATAAGAACCTCCAAATCCACCAATCCTGGATCACCTGAAAAGGTCGAACAAGAAAACTTCTGAAATATTTGGCTGAAGTAGATCTTCGGAATCATAATCTCTTCCACTTGATCTTGAGCAAGAAAACTCTTGTATATTAAAATGCCAAGTTCATTCCATTTGGTTTAACGCAAGTTAAATTCGGATAGGAAATGAATATACATTAGTAGCAATAACATACTGTGGATGATCAACCAGTGGAGGATAAGTAGAGCAGATGAGTAGCTAAGAACTAATTCTTCAAAACATATTGTATAGTTCTTTAATTCATCAAGAAGCTGATCTGTAAATAGGAACCAATTGAATCAGAAGCAGGCAAATCAGAAGCATCACTCATACCTACTGCTTATATTTTTCTATCACAAGATTTACGTGGAAGCTTTCACACTACACAAATCAGCTTTCGGAAGGCAAAGCTTTATTTCTAAGGTCTAAAAAATTCAAATAGTGCTGGAACACATAATGACAACATCTCATAATTCTTGGATCACATATGACAATGCTTGCTACTAAGAAATATGATATCCCAATTCCTTTGCAAAGTATTTGGAAAAAACTAAGTATTAGAGGAATTGGGATATCATATTTCCAGTATTAGAGGAAGAAAATTATTTCACCTGCATTCTCAGTTCTCATCATGTGACTCAATAACTACGTAGATTTCAGAAATTGGAAAATGAATCTAGTTTAGTGAATGAGCAAAATGCATTCTACAAAACCACAAGGCAATCAGTTAAAATCTGCTGATTTAGCTGAAAATAATCAAACAAATAATGCATAAATGAAGAGGAATGCTCATGAGCAAACACAATAGGTGCATACATAACAAGAAATTTCACATTGTCCATGTTTCAACAAATAATGGATATACACAACAAATCAACAACAAATTGAAAGAGACTGCAACTCTCAAACTCACACATGTAACAAAACTCTGATGAATAATAACTTCTACTATTGAAGAATTGGAGATTGATTGCTGTCCTTCCTTCCTCTGCCTATTCTGGATCGGCTGAGTCACGACTAAGAATGAAACTTCTGAAATATTTGGCTAAAGTTGATCGCTGGAATCGTAATCTCTTCCACTTGCTCTTCAGCAAGAAAGGATGCAATCCAAGTATATGTTCAGGCATAAAATCATGCCTAGTTAAGATTCCAACCACCGGAGCCCTCTGCAATATCACAAATAAAGCACCTCGTAAGGTTTAAAACCAAGCATAATAGCATGCACACTTCGTAACAGTTATATGCAGACTCATCGGATGAAGTAACTTGCAAAAAAGAGTGTAAGTTGAAGTAGTATGGTTAAAAATGGTACGGTTTGAAGATGATGCTGATCTTATTCTATATCTAAACGTGCTGAATTTTCAGTTCATGCTTCTATATACTATTTATTTGAGAGAAGCCCCCTTTCTAGTCACACCTTTTGAAGGTTCTACCCTATTTAAGCCGCAATAAAAAAAATACAAATATTCCAAATGGCGGATCTAGAATTTATAAAAAGTGGTTTCACCATATAACTAATAATTAAAAAAAGTTTATAATTGTATTGATGAGTTTTCATATTTTAGAAAAATGTATGTAATCGCATCATCAGTAATACTAATAAATAAATAATCACACTTTAGTTACTTCAACTGAAAGGATATATATTAGAAAACACTTGAATCCAACTTATTAGAACAAACTTCTTCTTATCTTATAACATGAGTATAGTATTTAAGTCCCACCTATTTTAGACTTGAGTACGTATAAAATAATTAGAACAAACTTCTTATCTTATAACATGAGGATAGTATTTAAGTCCCACCTATTTTAGACTTGAGTACGTATAATACAATTGACTGAGTGTTTTTTCCAATATATATCATGTAGCATGCAAAATAATTTGTTTTACAAAAATTGAGAAGCATGCCAAATGTTATTGAGGGGAAAAATGCTTTTCTTCTTGATTATGTTAGGGCCTGAATAGGTGACCTTTGTTGCCCTAACAAGTAATGGCTAAATAGTACATATCTACATACTCTTATGAAAATAACAGTTCACCTTGGATGAAGTGGTGTCACATGACACCACTTCATCCAAGGTAAATCCGCCCCTGAACATTCCTCACAACTTAAAATCCCACAAATGCCCTCACACTCTCCAAAATCCCAAGAATGCCCTCGCAAAACAAGACCCCCCTTCTATGTCATGCACCCATCGCGTGCAAAAGAGGATTAGTTTGGTTTATGTCAAGTTAGAATATCATTGGGAATGGACTACAAACTAGTAGCAAGAACACACTAAAGAAAGACAAATAATACTTGATAAAGCTTTGTATTAGTTTAGTCGCAGACTATTCAGATGCGAAGTATTCAGATGAAATAAGTTACAGTGCAATCTAACCGAAAGAGGTATACATCCAAATAATTTAGTTTGAACCAGATTTCTGCTTTTTACTTGTGTATTTAATAAACATGACAGAATTCAAGTAATGCTCTTTGGTTTGTGTTTAAATATCATATAAAACCAATAGAAACTTTAGCAGCAAGAACAATATTCAGCAGTATTCAGATTACTTACAGAAGAAGATTTAGGAACAACCAAGAGGTGCCTCAAACCAAGTTCTCGAAAAAGTATAAGCGCTTTGGCTAGTGACATGGTCTCAACAACAGTATAAGGAGAGGCATTCGTAAAAGGATGCAAATCAACAAACAATTCCATCTCTTCTGCAGTCAATTCAATATCATCAATGCTATCACGTTTGCCAATCCCACGCTTAGCAAATTCCTCAGCTGAATAGCGCGCCGACGCATTACCACTCGATAGGACACAAGCAGGTAAGAAATCTTTTTTCTTCAGTAAGACAAGAAGATGTGCCCTAAGAACTAGACCAAACAAAACGGGCGAATTTGAAAACGGAGGTTCATCGATCACAGGGAACCCGTTATGCCCACTTGTCTTTAGAATGTGGACTATATTTCCTACTTTCTCCACACCATTAAACATCCTAAGAGGACCAGTTACCACATCACTAACCGTAAGATTTCTCATGTATGGCTCAGCATGGGCTTCAAGATATGGAAGTCCTTTCAATTTCACAATTAGGTCATAAATGTTTGCATTGAATGAGTCCGCCACTGTTTTTGATATAAGAAGAACCAACATAACAAGAGGGAGTAATAAAAGATTGTTGGTCAGTTCTAACATGATTACACAGACAGAAACAGTCATCCTCATTGTGCCACCGAGTAGAGAAGCTGAACCAAGAACAGCGAAGAGACCATGATCTAGAGTTGAGCGCGAGCCCATTAAAATTCCAACAAATCGTCCATAAGTTGCACCGATCAATATAACTGGCACAAAGAGACCAGAAGGAGCTACAACTCCGTAGCTAAAGATACCAAGGAAATAAGAAGTGATGAAGAATACAAGGACAGAGAACTTGTCAAAGACTGAATCTGTGCCTGAAGTGTAGAGGTTTCTGATTGTGTCGTCATTGGTGTTGAAAAATAAGCTAGCGAGGTCATTGTAATGGTTTGGAGGGCACTGGAAGTTCTTGAAGTTGCCAGTCTTGCCTATTGATGGGCAGGCTTCTTTTATGCCAGCAGGGCAAGGCTGGCAAGGTGCAAGCCATGGTAAACCAAACAGACAGCAAGATGTGAGTATTGAAACAGTGGCCGCAAGCAGAAGTTTGTAGGCTCGACCTTTCCTGTGGAAAAATAAACATAAGAACACATAGATCGACAATTTACAATGAGAGTCTAAAATTGTTTACAGAATCAATAATTAAACTTTGCAAGAAAGAAAGATTAGGTTAATTCTTTTAAATTGCGTTCAGTAACACCACTGGTTTACAGTTTTGATGGGCGGTTGAAATGCCGATACATTTATAACATGATATTATGTCGAGAAACAAAATTATTAAATTTTTGATATTTTTTCAAAGAGTATACCTTTCAAATTTCACAATGTGTTTTCATCCAACATTATCAGTTCTCAAGTTAAATAATTTGCAAAACTACAATTGCCAGAACTGAAAATAACTGATAAAGAGAGACATGAATGCTACATTAACTTTTTGATAATAATTGATATGCTCCAAGTTGAACCATAATTTGACAAAAAACAAAATCCTGATTAAAATTCATCATACTGAGAAAACTTCAATGAACATCCAAACTCAAATCCTTTGTTATCTTCCTTCAGGACTTTTTTCCAAAATAATTGTATTTAAGAAATGAGCAAAATGACAAATGAAGTTGGAAGATGAAGGTTAAAGACATACCCATTGATGAGACTGTATATCCTAAGAACCCTCTCCATTAGAAAATTGTAGAGACTTCCCAGTATTCCACCAATTACTCCAAGGAGGATAACTGGGGGTAAGTCTACCAGGTGATATGCAACATGATCTGACGTAACATCAAACATTATTAGTCCACCCTTCCCAAATGAACCACATTTTCCAGTATTGCAAATATCGATTAGTGCTCGAAGCATGACAGCAACTATAGCTGTTGTGAAGAATGCTCTCCACAGTAAGGCACTTCTCCACCTGCAATGTCAAGTTGTCAAATTATTGAGATGCAACAGATTGTAGCATACTTAATAGTTGTTATTGTTATGGTTTTTTTTATTTTCTTCTTTTTGCGAATTAAAGAGGAATTGAATAAAATAGATACCTACAGCCTTCTCCCATATAAGGGAGAAGTTCTACTGAACGTCTCCTACGCATAGTAAAAGCAGCAAAAAAAACTAACTCCCCTCGCATAAAACTGTGCGCTTTGTCAATATGCAGTTTCCTCTCATCTAATTGTAGGGCACATCTTTTCTTTTGAAGTCTCTTCACACATCTATCATCACACTACAATTTCCCACAAAGGTTTCTCTAAGAAGCTTATAAATCTTAAGTCAAAAACACTCAAAAAGTGGATCAATTTTCTTGACTGCCTGTCACAAGGGTCACGCATATAACCTAGAAGACAAATCCAATAGGTTAAGTTAGTTTACCTGGACACCAAGGCAAGTTTGCTGGGCAAAAAACATATATTGAACAATTGAAAACATCCAAAGAACGTGCTTATTGATGTGTTAACACTTGAATGCTATAACCAACGAAATTCATTGATATTCTGTACAGATAATACGAAATCAGCTGCTCCCTTTCTGGTGTAGAATAAATACAAAAGTAATCACAGTCATAAAGAAGCAAAAAAAAATGTGGTGAGTTATATCATACCATGATGACATTGCTTCAAGAGCAAAAAGAACACCGCCAACAGGTGCACGAAAAGCAGCAGCAATGCCAGCACCTGATCCACATGTCACAAGATCACGTCTATCTCTATCATTTTTGAAGTAGCGAAGCCATTTACATGTCAAACCATATTTCCGTGATCCTCCCTGTCCGATTAAGGCAGCAATGCATGCACCAGTATGCACCATTGGGCCTGCTTTGCCCACGTGAAGAGATGAGGACACAGCAGCAACATTAGCGATAACCTGTTGTGGGAACCAAGAAGTTATCTAATCTTTCCTCTTTCAAAATTAAGAATTTTGTAGCTTTAAAATGGTAAAAAGATGTGAGAGTGAACCAACAACTTGCTTTCATGTCTAATCACTGAAAAAATGAAGAGACCACATAGAGAAAAAGCTATAGCTACTTTTCTTCCAGCTGGCAGAGTTTCTCTTTGGACGGAAAAAAAACGTGATGTCCTATTATCCTATTAACTTTACGCAACTAAATCATAGATTTCATATGCATGGCCTTCTCCAGAAAGGGGTTCTCAAACTTTGGTCAGCGAAGCATGGAAATGGTTACATGATACAGGAGCAATATGGAAACCACAATATTGTTTATATTCACATTCCTGGCATGGGTATGGGCCGTATGGTATGGCATGTGTACAACAATAACAAAATTATACACGTCCATGCTGATGTTCATTATCTGAAGCAATAAGTTGTTAGTCACGGATTTGTAGGATTAAATGGCTAAAGAGAGCACAATATCTTGCACTCTACAGAACAGTTTCAACTTACATAAATCAACATCTACATGAACAATCATATTCCTTATTAAAAATCTGTATAAACTATATAAAGGCAATGCTATCTACATATAATACAATTGTGAAACCAGTTATCGAACACTTGATTTTAACTTCATTGTCTCAAATGCATCTATATTATATCTCTATGACATGTAGGACACAACAAATTTTAGAATACATCAAAGGAGAATCCAACAAGCATAAGTATCCAAGCATCAAATACAAATATGCTGCCAGTTCATCTCCTTTACTAGGTATAGATTGTGTAGGTGAGACGCTTCAAGTATAAGGATGGTACTCAACTGCAGAGCTGAGAGAAGAAGAAAATAAACATCAAAAACATATAAATGGTAAGCGGGATATTCACTTGAATGCGAGTACAATGAACATCGATATTATACAGGATCTTAAAATAAATAACATTTAGTTTAGTACTGTAGCTAATTAAGCCTAGACTCATCTTGGACGAGGGTTCAGGAGCCCAGACGGGTGTCGGGGTAACTTAGCCGTTTGGTCCTATATCCAAACTGTACCGAGAAGTATAAATCCGATTAAGAACATAACCTGCCAATTACCTCTAACTGGTTCTAAGTAATGTTGCTGATATTATTCAGTAATCAGTATGTTTCAGCTCTCCAAAAAAAACGCTTAAAATTTCCTTTGGTTAAATAAAACCCACAAAGAAAGAGTAAAAACAATGAAGAGAAGAAGTTGTAAGTCTGCTTACCTTTACTAGCAGTGTCCTAAGAGAAAAGATGTCAGGTGCGTCCACACCATTCAGATAAGCCTTAACCTCCGGTATCCCTGACCCAGCTGCTGCTGGAGCAACGTAAACCGTAATAATCGATGCCACCATCAAAAGGACGAAATTTGATATCGCAAAAACAGCAAAAGCCATGCCAAATCTAAAATACAGAAAAAATATTAGAAAAATGCTTTAAGCAATGCATGCAAACGAGATTGTCCAAGTATTTTTGAGAGAGACACTCCACGAGCATCTATTTCAAATGCACGGTACTCTGTCCAGGACTGTAAAATGGCCTGCGAAGTATTTCAAACGCAGGGTACTCTGTCTATTCAGCACCTCATTGAGGACAATCACAAGCGGAACAGAATCAAACAACACATTAACCAGTATTACCATACGCGTGTTACACTTTATTTTTGTGGTATAGATACCCGACGCACAACTGGGACTATAATACACGATTCGAAGGAGATAGGCCTAAGTGGACCAGAATTTGGATAATGGGATGCTTGAGAGCATTTCTAGGATCATTTAAACAATTTTGCATTTTCAGTGTATGCATGCATGTGGACGAAAAAGATAAATATGCAAATAAATATATGTAAATCTAAGGATTATGATTCTTCCAGAAAAACATAAAGAAAGAAAGCAAACTACTATAGTTTAAAAGCATAATTACTTCAGTATGTTAGATAATAAAAGTTTAAATTCTAAACTTTGATGTCGTAGAAAAATCTAATACTAGTGCTAAGGAGCTCATTGAATCATCTAATAAGTAGTTTTCTTCTTGATGATTGAGAATGGAGTGCAATGTAAATTTGGTGTGCACAAACTAGATCAGTTCAAGAGGGAAGTAGTGAATTAAGTAACACTACATATTAACATTATTTATGTATCTTCCCCTCTCTAAAACTTACACCCTTATAGTTGAATCTCAGAATCTTAAACATGATCCTTTTCTATTATAGAAATTATATTTATCAAAAACATGTACGGGCAAAATTGATCTTTTCTGCTGAAGACTATTTCTTTTTAAAATATAAGAACTTTTCATAAAAAACATAAGAAAATGTTATGCAGTAATCCATAACTCTTGAATTATTTGGTGATGTAGTTAGAGAAGTCAGTCAAAAACTGGATTGTTACTTACAATTCGAGTTGATTGTTTCTATTCCACAGATCAACTCAATTTACAAATAAACAAAAAAAAAAAAAGATATATGAAGGATTTTATCTTAAATATGGTCTTTTTTTATTCTATAAAGTACGATGTTACATTATTAATAGCATATGCGAGCAAAAATAATAATTTTGCAATTAAAAACCTTTTCTGTTAAGAATAAAGAAACCATTATTCACACTAATTCAACTTAAAAGTCAACTGTAAAGTAGTACTAAAGAGAGGAAAAAAAAACCCTAATACCGCAATCACCTGTCCTGTAGCATCAAATCAGCGACGTGAACAAACTTGAATCCAGCAACGTTCTCAACGGCGAGATTGTTAAAGAATCCAACGCCGCCGACGAGGATTCCGATCAAGAAGCAAAAAGTCCACTTCAAAAACACGTATCTCAGAATGTGAGCCCGCCCCCGATTCCTCCAGTCCTGCTTGTACACATCGTTCTCAATCATCCTGCACAAATTTACCAAAATCAAAACTTTAGTTGAATCCTAGAGAGAGAAAGACCGAAGATTTGATTTTTTTTTCTTGGTTTGGTACGGACTCGTAATCAAGGCTCTCGATAGGGCAGAGGTTGGATCCGATGATGGCGAGCTGAGAGGTGGTGTTGGAAGCGAGGCGGCGGAGGTTCAAGGGGTGGTCGAGGAGTGGCTCCGCCAGCTCCGCCGCCGCCGGCGAGGCTTCTGTCTCCCCTTCTTCTTTGGTCGCCATTGATTTTTGGAGAGAGAAAGAGGAATGATTGGGTTAAAACTCGAAGAGAGAGAGAGAGAGGGGGAGGGAAGGAGGGAGAATAATTTGTGCTTTGGAGTGGGGTCCACTGTAGGGGGACAGGAATGCGGCAGGCGAGTGGGAATTATTCAGGCTTGTCCAAATCTTTGTTGTCTTCTAGTCAAATAGTTTTTTCTCTTTTTTTTCTTCTTTTTTTTTTTAAAAATAGAATTTTCGTCATAGTAGTCATTTATTTTAGGGAAAATTGTGTTAAGGCCCCAAAAGTAAAAAGTTAATGTGACCCAGCCCCTTTGACTTTTTCTCATGTGC
>JBAKGM010000233.1:40451624-40486309 GCA_037177215.1 Asparagus racemosus
GGATATTTTGATTATCTTCATTTTATTCATTTATTATGAAAATTTAGTTTAAATAATCTTAATTTTAATTATAGCTTTTATATAAGTTGTTTTATAACATTTTTTCCAGGCGAATAAATATTATCTAACCTCATTGGAGGTGTGTGAGAGTGAGATTCACATATTTTGAAGGGGGGAGAGAGTCCTTAGATATTAAAAATTATATTCAGATGAGAGCGATTGAAACGCGACAAAATATACATAAATTGTGGTAAGACCGTGCTTAGCACGGGCTAAAACACTAGTGATACAAGAATTGATGTCCCTTAAATATACCTTTAATGTCATCTAAGATCGGCTCATTCACATACAAACGTCTTTACTCTAAAACTTAAAGGGTTATTTACATATTAGTCCCCTAAATCTTCACCACTTTCATATTTATCCCTAAATCTTTGAAATTGCCCATATGTTCCTCAAATCACAAGGGGTCTGGCAATTTGGCCCCTCAATAACCAAATTATCCCTCAACTGATTTTTATTTATTTATTTTTTTGGTGAACAAGAGGTCTTCTTTTTCTTGTTTCAGGTTTTCTTTTTCTTTTTTCTTTTTTTTTTATCTTTTTCAGAGAAGCATAAGCTGGGGGGTGTTTTGTTGTTGATGGACAAAACTGCAAGACTCCTTAGCATTTGAGGGGCTTATGAGCATTTCCAAAGAGTTGAGGAACTAATATGATATTATAAAGATTAGAGGGAGTTATGTCTAAATAACCCAATGTTATAGTACAAATTGTATCTATTAATTTCAAGTTTTCAAAGGATAAGCCCAAACTTGATATGTCATGTTAGATGACGTGCATGTGGATAGAATTGATGAACTGTCATTTTCAGATCTCAAATATTCGAAATAATTGACCTTCCACTCAAAAGGAAACAATAATTGATGTCCTTTAAACTAAATGGGCGTTTTTCTTCGTTTATCTATTTTTATGAAGGCTAAATGAGTTACGTTCATGTACACAAATATTCTCATTTTTTATGGTGCGCGCAGTTTTCAGTATCATACTGCATTTTAGATTATTTTACAAGAATGAAAAATATGATATTTTTCTAATGTTACAAGAAAGAAATACACTATGGACTGGCCTGATACATGGAATCAGTCATTTCATTTTTATTAGTTAACATGTACTCTGCCTAATTTATAAAATAATATCTCACATATTAGCATGACTCTTGCTTTGATGTAGATTGAGTGTATATGCAGCAATTTTTCCCTGAAAATAATCTTCCACCTAAACTTTCCTAACAAGTGACTATCAAACCTTCAACATTTCTCAACAAATTACATGACTCACAATCATAAATTTCAAAGAATAATTCATCTCCTGCCATTTTTACATGACTTCTATTATTAATTCAGCACTAGAACTAAATAAACTTTTAATAGTTTTTACATGATAGAACTGTACTTCTAGTGGCCAAACATGCAAAAGGAACAAATACAAACTACCTGCTGCTCCTTTTATCATGCAATTACTACACAAAGCTCCACTCCAATGAAATAATTCTGCTTGAATCTGCTCAATATGTAGCAAATAATCTATCCACAGCTTGAGACTTATGGTTTTTCTTCAGTCTCCTCCTCGTATTGCTCGCCCTGCATTTTTATTTACCAATTATTACGTGAATCAACGAGTTACATATTCATTATATTTACAGATCATATAAAAAAATGTATTACAAGTTAAAATTATAACCTTTTACCTTTAATTATCAACATAGATCCGAAGATAGTATGTAACCAAACCAGTTTTAAATCCCAAAGGACGCACATTTTAGACGGTATTTTAGAGAAAGAAAGATATTGCTATGTAAAACAACCCAGATTTGACCCATAAAAAAACAATCAACTTGAAGGGACATGTTACAGATCAAAATTATAACCCTCAGTTCTCGTTATAATTTCGGAGTTTTGATGCAATGGAGGGGTCTCTAATAGAACGATAATTTTTCAAGGTTTTTGTATTTGGATAAATAAGGGTTTTTAAGATCATATTTTATTTAAAATTTTTTTTAGTATATGAACAGTCATCATATGACACATACTTTTTTTTTCTTCTAATGCGAGGAACCTTGGTTTAGTACCAGCCAAGTAAACTCTGAGGTCTGGGGCCCCATTTCGCAGTCCAGACTAGGTGAATAGCACAAATGTTACAATGCGTAATAATGGAGATAGACATGTCATAGACACGGATTGACTCTTGATCTTTTGAGACAAGGCCCCAAGCCCCAACCACTAGGCCACTTGAACGGGATGGGTGAGTGGGTGGGGGGAGGGGGTGACATTTATTTCTTCTAAAGAGTATTTCTTAAATATGTTAAGGAATATCACTTATCTAATCGGTACATAAAGTATATTAAGCATGAAGAAAAGCAATTAACCTCTAGATTATCCCTAGGATTTTGTGACCAATCAATACAGAAGAAAGACTTGTTTCTTGCAGCTGACAGTTAATAAGACTGAATTCTACTTATGAAAACAAAGCTATGCTAAAGTAATAAATAAAGAAGCTGATACTCAAATAAATCTTGTGGGTATCAATTAGCTATGAAGTTATTCATCTCTATCCAAGAGGGTCTAGCGGAGTTGGCAAGCTACCTATGAGTAGTAGGCTAAGGACTCAAGTTTAACACTCTTGGGGAGCACCCACAGGAAATTAATTTTCTAGAATATCCGTGGCCGTGTGTTGGTGGTGCCCCTTAAACACGCCCGGGGTTTGATACCCATTGTCCGAATGATGTGGGGAAGTTACCTCGTCAAGCCAAAAAAAAGAAGTTATTCATCTCTAGCAATTCTTTATTCTTCCCATTATATACCTCTACTTCTGTGGTCTATGTTGCGCAGATACGGGTGCGGACACAGACAGGCGTGTGCATACGAGGCACGACGAAATTGTAAAAGTTAGGATATGAAGACACGGCTATAAACATACATATTAAAATTAATAATCTATATGAGGTCGATATTGTTTTTCATTCACATGTTATGAAAACTAAAATCCTTATATTATTTTTATGTTTCTTTAATTGAGAAGATTATTAAATTAAAAATCCGCTTGTTTTTGAACTAGATACCCCAGCAACCCTTTAAAATCATACTTATGAACAAGGTATGTGCTAAAACGAACCTATCCCAAGTTCAATGAGTTGCATAAATTAGAGGTGAAGTGTGCAATATATGTTCGAGAAGTGTATCACGAAATTTTTGAATTAAAGTGTGTTATATAATTGAGTACGCGTATGAATAAATGTATATATACATTCAAGAAGTGTCCAAGGAGTATCGGATACGGGAACACAGATATTGATACGAGAGCCTAGATGAAGTGTCCGAGTAACCTAGTCTGTGGTATTCTGAATCAAAATCTGAAGTGCGTTAAGACATTAACTCTCTCACTTAATTTTCAGGGTAGAGGAGACTAAGAAAAACCCCACGAAACACACACACACAAAACCTCAGACAACATTATTATTATTATTTCTTTGCCCTCAATCTGGATGAAAATTTAGGCCTTTTCCAGCTAAAGTGAGTGCGAAGGTAATTATTGTCATGTGATTCCCACATGCCATCTCAACCAAATGGAAGAAATGCTACCTATGTGCTAATAAATAGTTTAGAGTGTACAAGTGGCTACACCCTCATAGTATAGTGTATATCTGCAGTTAAACCCTTTTTATGTGATATGCACCCTGTTACGTAAGGATTTAGTTGGAACTTATTTTCAAAAATCCTATTTGTCAATAGGAACTCAAAAAAAGACAAAGGTTCCATATGCTTCACTCACCAGTACTGATTGTGAAAAATAACATTATCAGTAGGAACTTGCTTCCCATCATCATTTCGGTTCCACCGGTAGAAAGCATGTGTTCTGTTCTTCAATTCCAAAGTTGAATGTCCATAACTGGCCTCCCTAAATGCAGAATAATCTGGTTGGACTTCAGAAAACCTACACATAAAAAATCAATTAAAATTCCAAAGTTATTTGCTTAATGACTAGCTTGATTCTCTGTAAATTCTCATGTTACCTTACAGCTAGACCTTCTTGATTTCCTCCATCACCAACAGTTATATATACTGGGGCTGATTTGTCTGGAACAGGATAGCGGGAACCAGATGTTATATTGTAGTTTATGTTGGAGATTCGGTACTGCAATTGAAAAAAAAATCTTAATTAGTTCCTAGTATAATATATGTTGGTTAAGCATGAAGAACAAAATTGATATACGGATTAATGTGATATTGTAGTTGGTAGTGAAAAAACTACCGATCTTTCATAGGCATGCACGTGCCCAGCAAAGATGACATCAACTTTGTAATGAACAAACCAACTCTCGAAAGCAGCCCTCATGCTCTCACCCTCCATATAATGTCCTTCATTGCTGTTGTATAATGGGGCATGCATCAGAACAATGAGCCAAGGTGTTTTCTCCCTGTCTACTCGCTTCAGCTCATCATGTAGCCAATGCCACTGGGGGGTGTACACAACTGTTTAGGATTGAGAATCTATTAATTTCAATGCATAAAAAAACCAAAAAACCATAAACCAGTAAAATATGTTGTTAAATATGAAAATAACTTCATAGACAATATCGGCAACAGATGAAATTTTTAGCAGGAACAAAATGGAGGAAACAGTAACATATTCAAATACCTAGTGTTTATGACGAACAAATAGAATTACAAAGTAGTAGTATGTGATACCTTCCTTACATTAGCAAGTAGGTAGGGCTGAAAATGGATAAAATTGACTCAAAATTCAGGTCTTCATATTTGTATCCCTTTAAAGCTTCAGATTAATTGAACTCCAGTGCAAATTACTTCAAATATTTATTGACTATTAAAGTGTATTTATTTGATTTAATATTCTATAGTTTATGAGTATGATCTTAGTTGATTAAAGAGATACTTCTAAGTGATTAAATATTTTGATTCTTTTAGTAATGTTTAAATTTATATTTGGAAATTATTCCTTTATAATGATGATAAGCCCCTGCCACATCTCCATAATTTTCCAATAGGTATCATTCAGAAACTATAGGTTCTAAATACACTATGATCATAACCAACAATGTCATAATTTATTTCTGATCATCTGTTTCTTGAATTCTACAGCAGAAATAATGACAGATATATGGAAATAAACAAATGAATAGTATATTACCAAACGGAGAATAACTGGACAGCACGATGATATGGGCAGATGCCCGCCTGATTGCATACCAAAGGGCAGAGCTGCTCTGTGAAGCTTCATAAGGGGTTGCATATCTATGTAGAAAAGGTTTAAAAGTAGAAACCTCCCTCTATAAGCAAGAAAAAAACACATCAATAACAGCATGCATAATGTCTTATTATTACTCTTTATACTATATATAAAGACCATATCACTGGCGCTGCATCAAAACATGTATTCATCACTTTCTTAAGCAAGCCTAATAATGTTAAAAGAAAAAAAAAACATAAACAATAACCAAAGGAAGAAATCAATCGTTTAGTTCTCCAACTTTATCATCTCTTATTTCTTTACAACTTTAGTACTCTCACCAAGAGTGTTTTTTGTGCTATATTCACTGGACGTTCCAAACAGTTTTCCTTTAGGTCAGAACTAAGCCACCTTCTCTATGGTATTAGAAATTTGTTGGAACATTCATATGTTGTTGACTCAGAAGATTTATTAGATTTGTTTATTAATTTACAATGAGGTAAACAGTGTGAAACCTTTTCGGGTTGGTTACATGAATCTTATTCTTCCATTCAGTTCTATTATGGGTCATCTCCTCCATTAAGTTAACTATTATCATCCTTCTTAATTGCTTCCAACCAAGTTTTTTAAAAGTCTACCTCTAGTCCTCTTTCCCCCATTAAGTATAATCTGATCACCGGGGATAAAATACTCCAACAAAAATTTTAACAAATAAAAAGCTAGAAAACAATACACAATATATCCATGTGAAATCACAAAGACTGTGAGATATAAGAGAATTAACAGTGGAAGCATGTATAAACTAAATCCATAAAAATTACCAGGTCGGGTCTATATTCAATTTCATGGTTTCCAGCAGTCCAAATCCACGGCTGATATGCAACACTGCGCTCAACAAATCGACCCCAAGAATCCCACCGAGTACCATTATTAAATTCATATCGATCAGCATAAGAGAGATCCCCAACAAACAGGACAGTCTGTCCTCCACTTTGCATGTAATGCTCAAGAGTAGAAAGAGAATTGTATGTTTGTCCCAGGTCACCTAGCAATCAAATAATTAATTAAAAAGAAAGATGTAAAAAAACTAAGCACATTATAAAGTATATAATATCTATTCATATTGTACATAAGTAAGATCTTTAGTATTCTGATGTCTACATTAACTTCAGGATGATAAATCATCAAAAGTTCCAAGGCTATATAAGTTTAAGATTCAGTGGATGCAAGATTGTATATTCCTTGCAGTAAATCCGATATTCTGACAAAGAAGAAGTTAACAAAAGAATTATAAACTAACCTATGATACCAAATGTGTAAGGAGCATCTGGATTGATCTCTGGAGGTGTTTGGAACCAAAATTCCCGAGCAGAATCACCAGTCCCAATCTTATAGTAGTACTTGGTGTCGTGCTAGAAAGGGGGGAAAATGTCAGCAGAACCTTTATCAATATACATGCAGGGAAATAAAATGTGAACATGAAACAATCAAATACATGTATAATTAATATTATGCACAAGTGATGGACTCAACTGTCCATATAGAGAGTTAGCAATCAAGAAAAAAGCAAATAAGTTATAGAAAGGCACAACATAACCTATATACTCTTCGACAAGAATTCATCAACTCTAGCACATGGATAAGCTCAAAGGGAACAATTAAGTACTAGGAAATCCAACCTTACGAAAATTAGATATCATCAATTACTAAACCTTTGACAATTCAATTTAATAGAAATGGGTCATGTGGTTTAACCTCATCCATGAAAACCTCCAAATTTCACGTCAACTGGCCAAAAAATCTAGGAGGGATGATGGTGGACTTGCAATAGGGAATTACATTTATAAGAAACGCGACAGAAGAAAAATAGGAAAATAAACAAACTCATTTTGATCTCAGTAAAGTACTCACTTTAAACTGGTGAAATATATTAAAATCATATCATTACTATTAGCTAGTTCTTCCATTAACAACAACATGAAATTATTTCCACATATTTCATGTAATCACCAGCATAGTATAAGTCTTGTTGGCAACATCAAGAACATGGTGCGTTACTCACATTTATGATACCCATGTCAACATAGCCTATCACATAAATTAGTAAACATTACATGACAGCAAGGGCTGAAAGATTACTTTGTTTAGGGTTTTTTCATGAAAACCACCATTAAAATAGGCCAAATAGACACAAACCACCTTTAAAGTATTCTGATAGCTAATTAGCAATTGAAGGCAAAACAAAATTAATTCACCAACAAAACCCATCTGGAATAAGTAATAACTATGTTTGAACTTTGAAGATGCTGTGTCATTCATGATGTTACCTCAAGTCTGTCAACTAAGCAATGATGAATGTATCCTGATTTATAATCAAAGAAGGTATAGTTAGTAGATTTCCCTTGAGCACTGTGATCATATTTATTCTGAGATTTCCCATATAAAACTTCACTACTTCCAGGGTCTGTGATTGTCACCCATGAGACTATAACAGCTTTCCCATCATAGTCACCTTGAGTAATATGCACCTAGACAGCATTAAAACCAGTCAATGTACAGATCATTTATTAGGCAGTTAAGTATTATAAAGAAGAAAATGAAGAATGTCGAAGAAAGACATTCCAGATGAAACTTCTATTATATGAGAATTCATTAGGATATCACATAGAATCGATAGAAATGATACAATTTGATTAACAAATTCACAAAATAAAACTATTGTACCTACTATCCAAAGCATCTTTAGCTGTGCCTTGAAACTTAGGCTATGAACCCGTAAGATATAGAAAATAAAAATTTCAGCTTAATATGTATAACAAAGAAGTTCTTACCCTATAAGGTTTTTCCTGGGGTATCAGGTATATGCACACACTTACCAAACTTAATTGCCATAAATTTATAGAAGACATTATTAATTGGATAGTACTGAAGAATCTTTACAAGACTTATTAAGAGGATTTCATCCAATGGGATGAGCTTACCTTGCAAGAGAATAAGTCATGATTTGCAAGCTTAATAGCTCTATGTTTAACTTCATGGTTTGCATATAAAAGTACCGGTACAGTTTAATTATCTACTCATATTCCTATATTTGTCATGAAGAGCTAATAAGAACCACTATCTTATATGCTAACCTGCTGTGGAGCATTCTGATCGTTTGGAATTGCAAATTCTTTACTATCCAAAGGGATGTCAACCGCTGGCCACTCAGAACGTGTAAAAGAACTCGTAACCCCGGAAAATACGGTATTTACCAAGCACAGAAGAATAACAAAAAAGAAAAGGAGATGGAAACCGGACTGAAGTGCAACAACTTTTGACATTGTTGTTCCTGTTGAGCTCAAAACATTAGTAAAATTATATCAGGGATAAGAGAAATAGAGAATAAATCAGAAATTGTAATCATAACAATCATACAAGACTATGTTCATCCAACACAGTGAATGTGGGAGATGAGAATAGATGCAGTATTAATATGTGGAATGAAATGCTCATCAAGAAAAACATAACGACATAGCGAGGCGAGTATAAAATTCCTGTAGAACTGAGATCTACTAATTTGTGGAGATAATAAAAGAACAAAATCACATGGAAGGAGCTTCGAAGCAAAAAACAAAGGAACTTCAACAACAGTAAGACATTTATCGGTTATAATCCATAGTAAGCACAGCCAAACATATAATCATCTAAATTATGAGCCTTGAAGACAACGACCTTAAAATAGATAATTGGTCAATGTTCATAATTTTTTTAACCGATATGAAGTCAAAAAATAGATTCGCCCATCAAAACATTGTATCAGGGGAAAAATAACTAAGAAAAATTAGCAAAAGTCTGCACAAATATTCAAAAAATTACAGTAAATCAACCCAGAGAATAATTTAATTTTCTCATCAAAGCAATGGACAAAAAAGCTCACAGCCACTACTCAGTTAAGAATCCGTATCAAATTCAAACTTCCATGGAGGAGTTATCAACGTACCTACTTAAACTCTATTGCTATTAAACAAAAGGGGCTGAATTTTTTCTAAAAGAGATCCAAAATCAAAATCATTTACTTGCAACTTCAATCCAAGTCCTAAATTTCCAGAAAATAATGAAATTAAAGGACTCGTTAATGAAATCAAAGAAATGGTTATTTATTTGAAGGATGAAATTTGGTCATCAAATGTAGAAAATGGCCAAAATTCCAATAATAAATGAACCCACCAACCTTTTACTTACATCTTCAACCAACTAATTAAGATCCTAAGTTTCAAAAACTAACGAAATTAAAGAAAAATGGTCGGCTTAAGGATAAGCTTGTAGCGACCAAATGCACAAAAATGGCAAAAAAATCCCCAAAACAAAAGGAACCCATTAACCATTTTACTAGCATAATGAACCCAGCTGG
Source organism: Asparagus racemosus (assembly GCA_037177215.1). Taxonomy (NCBI): domain Eukaryota; kingdom Viridiplantae; phylum Streptophyta; class Magnoliopsida; order Asparagales; family Asparagaceae; genus Asparagus; species Asparagus racemosus. The sequence continues at coordinate 40,461,261 of JBAKGM010000233.1, forward strand.
ACAAAATCCTAAATTTGAAGAAAAATTATAATGAATTTAGTTACCCAGCATTCATTTCTCTCAATAGACATAAAAAGATCACAAACAAATAAATAAATAATTTCATAAGAAAAAGGGCAAGAGTTAAACTCGGTACCTGAAACGAGCACTCAAAGCACAGAGAAAAGATCCTCCACGGATTCAATGACCAAATCCATTAGAATAAAATCTAGCGACCTTTGCGACCAAACTAAGCCATGGTTGCTTTTATTCCAGCTTTGCCCCTCGATATTGAAGTTAATTGCCCCGGCACCAACTATTTTTCTATTGCGAAATTAGAAAGTATATGGGCCTTTTCGTCTTTTTACGGGGTGCTTTCTCCGGGTTAAGCAAATTGTTATTTTTATGTGGATCTGAGGTGGAAATAATCTTGTAGGGTGAACTGTTATCTTTTCTTACACAGTAGACAAATTTTTAAAAATAGACCTTCTAATTATTTTATTTCTAAAAAATGACATATTTGATATTTATTTGTCATTTTCGATCCAGTTTCAACCCCGTGGCTGAAACTGAGTCGAAAATAGAAAATAAAGTTAGAAAACTTCACAGGATTTAAAATCCTATGAAGTTTTCGAACTTTATTTTCCATGTTAATCAGCGGCTAAACTTCATGGGATTTTAAATCCCTTGAAGTTTTCAAACTTTATTTGCCATTTTCGACATAGTTTCAGCCACGTGACTGAAACTGGGTCGAAAATGACAATTAAATTTCAAATAAGTCGTTTTTTAAAAATAAAATACTTAGAAAGTCTATTTTGAAAATTTGTCCTAATAATTGATTTGGAAAAGTACTTGTATAAAAGAACTTTAAGTTATAAGAAAATTTTAGTTGAATAAGTCAGCTATTTTATGGAGAAGTCTAAAATATCTTTAACAGTTAAAAAATGATAATTATATAAATCAGTGAAAAAAATAAAGTAAGTCGTGCCTATGTTGCTGATATAGCAATTTACACTGAAATCTTTTTTCATATTTAATAACATACACTAAAATCTTATGAATCGCAATTTATATATAAAAACGAACTTAACATATTTTCGTGTAAAATAACTAACAGATCATTATTGTTCTGTGAATGTTACTTTATAAAATTAAGCAATAATTCCTCTCTTTCAAAAATATATTCCTCCTTTTACAAAAACCTTTTCATTCCTATACAACTACATTTCCCTGCATGGATTTTTTTGTAAATATTTATAAACTCTCTCTCTTTTGCAAAAATAACCCTCACGAACGTACAATTTTTTGGGGGCGCACTTTTTTAATGAAGCAGGCACTCAAATGGTACGAGATTATTTGTCGTAGAATCTTTGAAATTAAAAGCCTTCAATTATGAGTGAAGAATTTGAGATGAGCAACGACGGCCAACACCACAAGAAAAGACAATTTAAAGCAAGTAGTGGGCCTGCTTCTGTCTCTCGCGGATTCGGATCACGCTTAGATTCTGAAAGTAGTTGTCAGATGATGACAAAGCGAAGCCCAGTGTTTTATTATTGATGCTTGATTGAAGCGTATAATGCACTGACCAAACTGATAATGCATTTGTCAATAGTCTCATATTTTATGGAAACTTATTGCACTTTTGGCTTATGTGTCACTTTTTAAGAAAGGGTTTTTTTTTCCAATAGTAGTCCTTTACATCATCATTATTTTAATATTAATCACCGACATCTTCATATTTTAATATTAGTCTCCGGATGTATTAGCATGCTGATACTAGTCATTGTAGTTACATGGAGTTACAAATGAAAGAGAATATCGTGTTAAGTTTTAACTTTTTGCTAGAAAAGACTGCTATACCCTTCAGACTCAATGCCCAAATTCGCTTACCAGTTAAACTTAAGCCCAATAAGATTCTTATACCGAACTCATTTCACCCTTTTCTTCTCCAACAGTCCATTTAAACCATTTCTCTTCTTTCTCTATGGCCATAATACTCCAAGCTCTCAACCCACACCCATTTTCTCCTTCCTAACCTCTCTCTTTCTCGCGAGCCATGAGCTCATTCTCCTCTCCCCTCTCCTTCCTCCCTCTTTCTCTCTCTCTCTCTCAGCCCCTCAACCTGACTAACTCAGCCTCTTCGACTTCAAATTTTCTCTCCTGGATATTAAATGGAGGCGGGTATTTTAGTAATTTATCAAATATGTTTAGTTTTAACCTAACCATGGTTAAGGATTTTCAACGGAAATAATAACGGATGGACTAATATCAACATACTAATGCATTCGAAAGACTGATATCAAATAATAAAGATTTGGGGATCTAACATCATAAGAGTGATAGCTTAAGGGACAAATATAGAAAACTCCCTTTAAAAAAAGATTTTCTCGTTTCTATGTGAATAGTTTTCTTCTTCTTCATGAATAGTAGAGTTCTTCTTCTTCTTCTTTTAACAAGTAAATATCAAAAGGTGGGAGTTCTACTTTGTCAAATAGATTCGACTTTTGGTTTAAAAGTTGTATCAAATAGCATTAAAAAATATTTATAACACACTACCTTTCAAAGGAGGCAACTCTATCCATAGTGCTCACGTACAAGGCAAAATTTCGTATTAAAGTTCTCATCATATTTTATTTATCTGACTTCTCTTTCGTAGCTATCAAGTGACCATCTTCATTGCTTCCTCCTTGTTTATCTTCACTCATCATCTCTCTTTAGCATTGTTCCTGTACACAAGTTTCATATAGCTATTCCTAACTATTTTTTCTATTCAAGACACACAAAAAATTCATTCCCATAGTTGACAAATATCAATCTGTAAATGAAACAAATACCTCCTTAATGCCAAAAACAAAAATAAATAAGGAAATAAACCAAAAAAGAAAAAACAAATATAAATTCACGGTACCAAAAACATGTACTTGCGTGAGATACATGACTTTGCTTGAAACAGACGTCAAGCTTGGTAGCTAAGGATCAAGAAACAAAAGGAATAAGAAGGTAAAGAAAATTAACATCAATGACAAGCAACGGAAATTAATATGTTGACATGTCAACCATCACCAACCTTGATATCTCCTTCCACCTTACTATCCCGCAATCTCCCTGCAGTTACCATCAACATGCTAATGAGTACCTTCTAGCCTCACAAATACATATCGAAAAAATATGCTACCATTCCACAAACCCTAATTCTCATCAATAAAATACTTTACTTCCCTGAAAAACTCAAGAACGATATCTCATCCATGATCAATGTAACAAACCCTTCTATTCGTGTATCCATGTCGACAACATTCTTTTTTTTCTTTTTCTTTTTTTTTTTCCAGTTGAGCTAGATAACAGCTAATAGTATCCCAGATGCAAATACTATAAGATCCAAACTTAAAACTCGGAATCGAAAATAAAAATATGTACCTTGAATGTGGCAAATTACGAATCATCCACTTAGAAATGAACTCTCAAATGACTTCAACGCTCTAGCTGTAGCCATGCGTCTTATGCTGCCAAAACCAACAGTTTAGAATTTTCATAACATCATTTTTTAAAATCCCTTGATATCTGATTGAAAACACATCAAGATCATTGGGAATTTTGTTTCTGGGTAGTCCGACATCCAACCATATAATTTTTCAATTCCAAAATCCAAATTTCAGATTTGGATTACAGTATCCGCAACTTGGATACCACCAATTGTACTCTGGCTCTATTTTGCCTACCCTCGTCTATACAATGATCCGCACTAACCCACTTTCCCTTACCAAAAAACCCCAGGAATGAAAAAAAATCTCCAAACACCGGAGACCATCAACTAGCGTCAGATCTCCTCCTACGCCAAAACAAAGTCTGAAGCAAAGAAACAACTGCTATCAACCCTATCTGAGTATGTTCTGATGTGTTGAACTTCAAACAAACCTGACCCAACCTCCTACTGTTTACATTGGCATTAACCGACATTTTCCCACTTGGGCTCACCCGGAAGTCAGTTTCCAGACTCCCCCCGAAAACAACTTCCTTGTCAAACGAAAGAACCGATGCAGAGAGCTTCGCTTTCTCATCTCTCACTGGATAGTCTCTACCTCTCATAGTTGCCTCCAAACTCCCACCATTAGCTACTTGGCCATTACCAACTACTCTTCCAGCATTCAGCATGAGCTTAAACCTCCTCCCGATTGAAACCGAGTCTTCAATCTTTCCTCCAATGAAGCAAGATTTTCCAAAGGAAGTCAGTGTAAGTCCACCTCCTGATGAGTTACACCCCAAGTTCTTGAACTTTGCATCCCCGTGAACGGTACAAACCAAATTGTTCTCTGCACTCTGGATGTCAATGGCAGTGATTATTGATCGTCCCTTTTGATCAGAGTATTGCGTTGCACATTGCGATTGGATGTTGAACTCTTCCTTATCTTTATTCACTTGTCCCATAAATGAAGCTTTGAGATTCCGTTTTAAATCTTGGGTAGTTTCAAGGTTGATCCCATCGAACCCGATATCATGATCCCAACCTAGAGAATTAAGAACTGGCCTTACAAGCCACTGATTGCCAGTACTCATCAGGCATCGGTATCTATGAGCGGGGCAATCAGGGTCAAAATTTAATGGGATAGCAATATCGGGCAACTGCACTAACTCCTGAGAAGCATCATCTTCATAATCATCACAATTGTTCTCTTTTCTCCTTCGGATCTCATCATTCCACTGTTTCTTCAAATATAGTGTTTCACGATACTCGAGTTCGTCAAGATAGGCCTTTTTCTGTTCTTTAGACAGTTTTTTATACTGGGATTTCGTCAGAATACGAATCGGTGGCAATTGGTCATATCCATCATCCTCAATATCAGTGAAAAGCTCACCAGGTTCCTCTTCCAAAGAATTTCTTGGATGGAGAAGTGATGAGAGGAGATGAGGAAGCGAAGGCAGTCTAGTCTTTTTCTTTGTCACTTGAAAGCTGTCTTGAAATCTAAGGATGTTATTTGCATCCCCCAAAACCTTGGTAGCTGTGCACAATAGAAACAGCTGAGACATCCAAACTTGGCCATTAGGCAGAATTTTTTCACCTTTAGCATTTTTTTGACACATAGGATGATTTTCTATTAAAAGTGTTGGATTCAGAAGCTGAGTACTTTCTATGGCTTGATGTATGTAATGCTGTAATAAGTTTGTGCAAAAATCGATATATGATTCATAACTCACAGTATAACCGTCAGGTCCTTCTGGAGGAGACGATGAACAATGGGTCATGCCAATAATAGCATTGCACCAAATTGAAGCACCAAAGACATCAGTTATTAGCTTCAGCAGTCGGCAATCACTGTCTCCCGGGTTAATAGTATCTAACCGGTCCAAATAGAGTACAACATCAGGCGGTGATCTTCTGATTAACTTTTTCACTTGAAACAAGATTTTTCTATTCTTTCGTTGGTTATGAATGAAAGGAGAAAGGCCTGGAGTATCAATTACTGTAACTTTAATTCCTTTTACAGTTCCAGTAACCTCCTGAATCTGGTGGGTTGCAGGTTGGAAGGCATCAGTTGGAGCCATTGATTGATCAAATATGGAGTTTATGGTTGCACTCTTGCCAACACCTGTCTTTCCAAGGATCAGGATTTTGAAGGAGAACTCAAGATCAGATTGCCCATCTGCCTCGAGCTTTAAGGCTATTGCTCTGGCTCTATCTAACTTGAGTGCAGGTCTTTTTACGTTGGTTTCACCAGCTCGTATCAAGCTTGCCAGTTGCAATCGGTATAGGACCTGAGATACCACAGGATTTGCTGGAGATTGTCCAATTCTATGAATCAAACGCAAGAAGTTGATTTGGAGCGCCTCAAGTCGGGTTAATGTATCTGTGTTATTGTCAATATTAATATATTGAGCTAGATCTGAGCCTTCAGTTGCGATAGGCTCAGGTCGAAGTATGTTTTGTTGGGTATCACGATAATGAGCAGTTGTTGATATTTCTGACATTCTTGTCACTGCTGTATCTGGAAAAGGTTGGAAATTTCATTAAATACAAATTGGTTGGAGGAAAACAAACTAGCATCTGTCTTCCTTTGATTTTTCTATTGCTGTTAAACGAAAACTATAGTTCTTGTTTAGGTTGAACTCTTAAAAGAAATATCAGTGAAACTAGCAATATCAACATGCTTTAAGGTAAGTGCTTATACTGTCAGCTACAGCAAATCTTTCAGCGCCCAATAACACAAGCATGTCAAACTAGGGCAGAGATATTTGGAGATATAACACATACGCTTATTTTATTTTATTTTTATAAAAAGGTACCATGAATAGCTGTGTAATAGTGAAACAAGAAAATATCTATGTACATGTTAACGTTAATGGATTATAAAGGTAAGTGTCTACACATCCAAGGCAACTAATAAGAATTGCGATGTGGTTTTTCGTAAAAAGGGAGCTATGGTGTTTTTAGATTCTGTAAAGTTGTACATTAGTGGATATAGAATATGAGGTGAATGTTAGTTCTGTAAACCTGGGAATGCCTGGGTGTTATTTGTAAAGGCTGTTTGATCAATACAAGTTTCTTACTTTTGTCAAGGAAAAAAAAAGGTTGTATGCACTGTTATATGCTTGAACTTTTGAGCAAAAGGCACGTGACACTCAGTTCAAGTAGTTTGAAAATCTAACAGCAAAAGGATTATATGACTTAATACAGTATAAAATAAGGCCGAACCTTGATTGCCAAGTTCACCATCTGGTGATTCCTCATAAAAGAAGCTGAAAGGCCTTGCAGATAGTAATGATTTAGACAACAGCTCATAGGAAAACCACTCTTTCAAATTCTTCATCTTCAATTAATCTGAAAAACAAAGCGAAAGAATAGAATTCAATCAGATGCAAGCCTATGGCAAATATAGTCGCATAAATTAGCTGTTTGTTATACCCAGCAAACAAATGATAAGCAAAAGATTACTACATACAAGGAAAAACTTTTCAGGAAAATCTACTGCAAAGTTTGATCCTTTTCTAATTCAGCAATACTATGGTCAATGCATTCAGGTTAACAATTTTAAAATCTTACGACCGAAAAGAAAAGAATTGAAGGACAGTGTCCATGACGAGGAATGAAAGAGCAGCAAACAAGAACACATCAAATGAGAAGGAAAATCCTAAGACAGAACAAGCTGCTAAACTAGAACAAATTATAATAGTTGGAATAAATTATAGTGGTGCAAGAAACATAAAAGTTAAATCAAAATTAATCGCAAAACGGCCACAACTTATTTAAATCTGTTATATTGGATCACTTACACACACACAAAAGCAATACATAAAAAAGAAATTTCGTGAGAGGACTAGATTACAATGGGCGAAGATCCACACTGTATTTTGATTAAGGCATAGCTCGTCACCTTCGGGGGTATTCTATAGCACAGGCAACATATTGCACAATACAATACATTCAAAATACCACGAAGATAGCGGGTACAAGCAAACTTAATGGATGTGTATGATAAAAAATACTACGTCTAAAAACTAGAGATCACAAAGTGAAAGATGAGTATAATGGAGGCGAAAGAAGTATAGACTCATATAAATGAACCTCAATCAAAGTTGTTCGACGGTGAAAATACATGAACGAACTCCATCTATGAGCACAAGCTCAAAAGTACTAATGGTATTAAAATGATATTAGCTACAGCCCAACTAATTTAGGGTCAAATTTGTGAATCCAAAAGAATAATCCCCGAACAAACCCTAACTAAATTCTCCATGCAGATTGGGGAAAAAACATCTCCACCCAATTTGACTAATTCAAGACAAAGAATCAAAAGGGTGAACCCAGAAAAAATCACAATCCAGTACAATAAGAAACAAGGGGCTCATTAATAAATAAATTATAAGATATACAACGAAAAGAAAAATCAAAATGGGATTTTGATTATAGGGTTTAGCACAACACCAAATTAGAAGCAGACCCAATTGAAATCGCCACTTTCTAGCTTCCAGATAACTCTGCTGCTATTTCATTTGATGCCTTGAAACTTCGTTCAATAATAGGAGAAAATAATACATCCACGATTGTGAGAGGAAAAACGAGGAGAACAGTTATGAGAGGGGGAGATTTTTTTTTTTTTTTATAATTCTTTTTTGAGGGAAAATAAAAATAAAAAAGAAAAGGACAGAGAGAGAATCGAGATAAGACAGCAGAGGAGGACGATCGAACGAGGGAACTTCTTTGTTCTTTTGTGTCGCTTCGGGTCGGGTCGGGTCGGGTCGGGTTTTGGGTCATATTTGAACCCTATCCATATTCTTGACAACAGCCTTGTTGGATTAATTTGAGGTGTAATTTCACTTCGGTACCGCCCATGTTTATACCTCAAAAGTATTTTTCCCCACTGACATTATGATACTCAAAATTTTTATCTCATTCTTTGGCACCCCAAAAAAATTTCTTTAACACTGTGATATTCTAAGTTTCAATCACTTTGTAGCATGCTACTGTTTTTGGTCTATTCTTTGACCTGGTAATGATAGAAGGTTGGGACCCTTTATCGAGTTTTATTCTTTTCCCCTCAAAAAAACAAGTTCAATCACATTTCACTTTGATACTCTATCTGGATTCTGTACATTTCTGTCAAAAATATAATGCATCCTCATCATGTAACACATTTAGATCCATTTTGTCCGGTTGCTAACATTAGGGTATGAAAATGTTTTTAAAAAATATTGTGGGTTATCAAAATGAAAATATAGATGAACTTTTGGGCTATCTTATCGAAAATAAAGGCTAAATTTGACAAAAACCCCAAAGTTCAGGGAAATTTTGAAAGTTCCGAGCTGGATAATAATACTCCAAAGGTCAAGGGGTTTTGTGAAACTTACACAAAATCCACATCGTTTACTTCAAAAATAATCTTCATTGCAATTTTCTAATTCCTGTCACCCTAAAATGGCCAAAAGAAGAGCAAACCAAATGCGTGCAAAATCAAACAGCTACCGACCATCGTGTTGTTCTTCCATCAAAATGGGTCCGTTGTTATCATTTGGGTTTCCTCTGCCGAGGTCACACAGGTCTGTAATCAAGTGCAGGTGTCAAAAATTGAATCTTTGTTTTCATTATTTTCATGGGTTTCCTTAAATTTCATGAATGGTGATGAGTTGCTTGAGTTTTTCTAGAATTTGGTTTAATTCTTGATATGGGTTCCCTTCATATTATGTATTTGTTCGATAGGTGATGGTTTGTGAATAATGCTATTCTGAGAAGCCCTTAAGATTTCATCTCTTAGTTCTCCAGAGACAAGAAAAGCCTAATGCTTGTACATTGGACACACATTCTCTTCTAAAACTGGGAATTTATCTAGGAATGGTGATAATTTAAACATTTTTACTTGAATAATGAGGTTAGATAACACCTATTAGCAGGGGATAAGCTCCCCCATAATCATGTTAATAGCAAAGGGGATGAAAGAGAGAAATGTAGCCTCCTAACATAAATGTATATGCAAAGAGATAAATATAGCCTCCTAACATAATTATATATGCAAAGATATTCACACATAATGTATCAGCAGTGTTAGAATGTAAGATAATAACCCTCAATCCCAACCACAGTTACTTCGGAGTTTTGGTGTAACGGCAGTCTTTTTGACAAGTTGTTATTAATGGTAACTGTAAAGCATGAATAAAACAATGATATGGCAATAAAGGACTAACTATTAGATGAACAAGAGAAGCCATGACAAGCCACAACTTGGGGCAAAGCCAGCAAGTTTCTCATTTTCATGTAATATTTGAGTTCATTTATTGAGAGAGTTGAAGGTTCAGAGACAAAGGGAGATCTCAAGTCATTAGCCTGTAACCCAAGAGCTCAATCATGTTCCCTCACAAACTCCACATGATAAACTGAATCCAAATAAGATGAATTACTATTGTATGATGATCCAAGACTTCAGCTAGTACTGATGAGAACATCCACGCATGCCCAGTTAAAAAATAGTGTGAAGTTGTCCTGTTAGAAAATATCGTGACCTTATCCTGTTAGAAAATATTCCGATTCACTTGTTGAAACCTTACTCATGAAGGATGGCAGTAGATGTTCAGTACTGATGAGATGCCCTGTTATTTTATTTTTTGGGATTTTCAGCTAAATATGGTTACTTTATCTGCAGTACGTAGGCATATATGACTTGGTGCGTTACTGAGTATTAATAACTCGTAAAGTGTTCCACATATAACTTGAGGATCCAACCACTATAAGGATGAATCCCAATTGTGTGTGCAAACTCTTAGTCTATGATGATGTGATAGAGTATATGAGTCAAACATGCGGAATGCATTCCATAATTGCAATACAGGTAAATGACTTGATGTTTGCTATCCGTTCTGGGATTTATTAGTTGCTTTAAATATATTTAGTTATTCAAATATCAAAGTAGAAATTGAGATATTGACATCTCATATTCAGGAAATATTCACAAATTACAAACACCCATTTGCAGTCACCTACCGTGGAGCCTCACTTATGGTTATCCATCTACGGGAGGCCTTTATCAGGGATTTGTGCTGTAAACTATGGAAGAAGTGTGCTTCAAACTGCAAAAATGCAGAAGCTGATAGCCAAGATCCATTACTGTATTCCCCTACAATATATAAGAAAATGAAAATTATACAATTGGAATCACAGCCAGTACTTGTGAGAAAAGACGAGGATACAAATCTTTCTGAGGAAAAGGCAAAGCTGTCAATTGCCAAGTTTGAACGTGATGTTACCAAGTTTGAACGTGATGTTACTGTGTTGAAACAAACTAGGAAGCTTACTACAAGCGAAATTGTAGCATATGGATTTCTTCTTGCACCCCTTTGGTTTGCATCAGAGGTGGGCTTCTTCTATTTTCTTTTCTTTTTACTTGTGAATTAGACATCATATATTACTGCATAATGATCGTTTAGACTTTCCACTTTGTAATGGAATCATGACAAAATCGCAATTTATACCTTCATTAACATTAACTTGGTTTTATTTTATGCACCGGTAGTTGGTAATATTCTGCAGCACTTCATTTGTCGCATACACATACTCTGTGCTATATTTTCTTTACCACGGAAACCCATGTATGAAAGTTTAAGAACAGTTGCATATAGTTTTTGATGTTTGCATCCTCACTAGGATGCTATAACTAGATGAAAAGGGATAAAAAGAAATATTTGTCTTGTATACGCAATTTATATTAAAGCTGAAGGGAATTGTTTCTCTATCTTTTTTTTATAACAGTACTTATCAAATGCAGCACTAGCGTGAACTAGTGTCACAAATACAATGGTACTATCTTCAACTTCAGGGTTCTTCACTCTTTTCATTGCTGTGTTTATGCACCAAAATTCCCTAAATGTTGCAAAAGTTGCTGCAGTCTTTGTCAGCATGGCTGGTGTTTTAATGACTACTTTGGGCAAGAATTGGGCAGCAGACAAATCACAGTTTAACACTTCTGGGTAAGCTACGTGGAGGTCATTTTTTTTCCTTTTACATAATCTCATGCAATCGATCACAAAATAGAGCTATTCAAGAAATAATTTTCTGAAAATAATTATGTATTATTCGATCATCTTTAATCAAGCATCGCTGGTGTTTTATATGATTGAACTTCATCTTTATTAGGCTTCGATTATGTACAGGCATGGGAAACGGGCTTTTGGGGGAGATGTTTGTGGCATCCTTTCTGCTTTGGCATACAGTGTATTTACTGGTCAGATGTTGTCCTTCAATTGTACACACACATACATACATACATACATACATACATTCGTGTAAGCATGTATGCATGTATTTATGAATTATAACCGTATCACCGAGTTTAGAAATGTGATGTTGCAGTTCTTCTTAAAAAGTTATCCGGGGAGGAAGGAGAAAGGATTGAAGTTCAAAAGTTGTTTGGATATGTTGGGCTGTTCACACTTGTTCCCATGTGGTGGCTTGGTAAAGTCTCTAGCTATTGTTTCTGTATTCATTCTGTCAGTTAAAATCTCCTCTCTTTTCTTTAAATTTTTTTTAAACTTTTGTTTACTGATTTAATTGTTTATTTGTCAATAATGTTAAGATGAGCCATAGCTCTTGCCTTCAGTTTCAAGTTTTCATAGTTTTTCCTCTTTTTTCACAACAACTTAGAAACATGATTTCATAGTTTTCAAGTTTTCTCAGGGGTCTATCTGTCAGTATCAAACTTAAGGGGTAATAAGTGACACACACGATAGTACAAGGGCTCGATATGCAAGTAATCCTAATAGTTTTACAAAACTTTACTGCATATCCCTTTTTCTTACAAAAAAGTTATATCTGTAATTTCAAAAATATATTCTAGACTTTAATGTTTGATCTCCTTTCTCTTGCCATTGAAGTCTAATCACTTGCTTCGCCCTTGAACTGCAACTCTATATCAACAGCTTTCTTCCTCACACTATTTTACTAAGATCACAACTTGCATTTCATTAGTCATATACCATGTCTTATTAAGATCACTTTTCATCTTACCTTAGTTTGTGAAGATCGCAATTGTTACTTTATGAAGATCAATATTCATAATCTTTTTTCTGCTGTTTCTCAACTATCGACTAATTGTTTCTGTTAGGTATAACTAATAGAATTCCATGGTAAAGCTGAGCGCAGTTTATTGCCTTGACTGAGAATGAAACACATTAGGTATAACTAATAGAATTCCATGGTAAAGCTGAGTGCAGTTTATTGCCTTGACTGAGAATATAACAATGTGTTTCAAATTATGAGTATACTGAATAATAGTAAGAAACAAAACAATAGATGTTCTTGGTATTATTAGATAAAATGTACTTACTTTGTAACATTTTCCAAGTTTTCTGATTAATATGTTTTTTCAGTGCGGCCATTGACTGCATCGGGGACTGAACCAGAGTTCACCGTTCCTCGCTCTGCAAGACCGGAAGAAATAGTGTTTGCTAATGGTTTTATAGGAAGTGCGCTCTCAGACTATTTTTGGTATTATTATTTATTTTTTTCAGAAAAATGGATGGGATTCACTATATATCCAATCGATATTATTTGATATTTCTCTTTTTAACAAGGCACCAATCACCATGTGTTGTATGGACTACTCCACTAGTGGCCACCTTAGGAACTTCACTCACTATACCAGTTGCCATGGTTGCAGATATATTGATTCATGGCCGACACTATTCAGCTGTATATATTCTTGGTTCAGTTCAGGTAATCGCTTGGAACTTTACAATATGTAAAATAATTTTATACATCATTTGGTAATATAATTCAACATGTATGCATCTTGATCCAAAAATGCAATGTTTAGGTTAGTAAATAAGGTACATTATCTATGTCCAGAACATCACTTTGGGTTAATTGCAGATTGATCCCCTGCCAGTCTTAATTGTGATAAACTTTGGGTTAATTGCAGATTAATCCCCTGTAACTCTTAATTGTGATAAACCCTTGTAGTTCTATCGTTGCGGATAGACCCCCTGTAATATTGCCCAATTGTGGATAGACCCCTGATTGAATTTTTGGCTCTTTTACCCTCATGAGGTCCATTTGTATAAAAAAAAAGCAAAACAATTCTCTTTGTCTTAAGGGTAAAATTAAGAAATTTCACTCAGGAGGTCTATCTGCAACTTTAGAACTACAGGAGGTTTATCTGCAGTTGGGCTATAGTACACAGGATTCTATCTGCAATTAACCCGATCATTTTATTTGGCCGCATATAGTAATGGTTAACTTAAATTAGGAGGTAGCACTTAAATAGAATTGAGAGGAAGAACATGATTCATGTAGATGACTCCAAAATTTGGGATAAAGGGTTTTATGAATATGAACACTGCATTACCAAAAATGCGGAAAAATAATAGCAGAGATCACATAGTAGAATTATGTGGTCTCATAATTTTACTCTGCCATCATATGTGGGTGCATATAGAGTCTTGTTTCTTTACTTCCAAGAATCTCTTCGTGGCTTCATGCATGTAGAAGTATTAGATCTTCTAACTTCTATATTTCTTCTTTCTGAATCCCTATATAGCTTATATGTGCATTTCACATCCTGCAACCTTGTACTTGATGTTCCCTTTGTGCCGTAATATGATCCAACACAAACTTGGTCATATAACTTGTATCATTCTATTTCTCATTGCATAGGTGCAAAATCTCTGACCTGTATTCCCTATAAAATTTGTTTAATTAACATTTTTCCGCTTTTATGTTTTTTCGTCATTTCAACACCAATATTAATAGTCTTGCGGATGCTTTACAGTGATGCACTATTTTCTGCTGATATCTGCGGTCTGTGAAAAACTTTCTTCTCGTTACCTCGTATCTGACATTTCTTCATCTGTCATCTCAGGTTTTTGCTGGATTTGTAATCGCTAATCTCTCTGATAAGATCACCAGGATACTGGGATTGTAGTGTGTGAAGCTTGCAATATTGGGATATGGAGCTTCTTTTCTATCGCGATTGGAAGTCTTTCCCATGTTGTAAATGTAACTTGTAGGAGAGTTTGTAAGGTAAATACTGATGCATATGCTTTCTCTCGGGTGTATCAGATATCGGAATGTAGTATATTAACAATTTTAGGACAAGGAGTTCTTTTGTGATGTATTTAATAAGCAGTGTAAAACATTTTCCAAATGTGTATAATTCTTCTTTCTTCTTCGTCCTTGAATGTTACATAGCCTTGCTTGATATTTGATTGGTAATAATATGCTGATAGAAGTGCTCAATGAACCTAAGTTATTAGTGAAGAGACTTTAAAAGGTATAAAAGAAATCTATATAAAATTTCATAGACTATCATTTAATGAATTCAAAAATCTATTACGAAGTATTAGAGTATAAAATTAAAACTCCATACCGTGAAATTAACTTTAAATTACCCTATGTCCTACCTAGAGAAAAGGGTAAATTTCAAAGGGGGAAAAAATAAAACCAAATACTGTGCAGCGTTTTCCACGACAATCCTGTATGCTTTTGTAACTCCTACTAAAAACACCAAATACTTTTCCCACACAACCCCTAAAGTACGGAAATGTGTTTTTAATAAAAATTTTAAAAATACACTTATATTTGACAATTTGTAAATAAATACCCACCTCTCTCCCTCTTCCCGTCCCCCTAACAGCCTAACCCCACCCAATACATTTGCAAATTGCCTAAGGCAAGTCTTTTTTTTCAAAATTTTAACTGAAAGTATGATACAAACACGCACACATATATAAAATAAATATTTTTACTTATTTATTTATTTTTGGCATGAGAGACATTTTAGTCACTTGGGAGTTATGAGGAAACTTTTCTGGTCGGGAAAAACAAAGTATGGGGGTTTCATGGGTGACATACCGAAGTACTAGGGGTTTTGTGAAATTTTGGCTTATGACCAATAAAAATATGGAATTCGGATCCTCTCCGATCTTCACTAAGAAAAAATAGTGAAGAGATTGTTGCAATGTCATAACTATTTATTTATTTAGTAGGTAATTGCGATTCATTGCATATCCAATACTCACCATAAACTAATAAACTGCACTATTTTTCTAATTTACACTCAAAATCAAATTGCAACCGCCCATTAAATAAATAAATAATTGTGGCCTACCTTTGTCAGGCCTGGGCCCATTTCTATCAATTTGACCTACCTTTGTCAGGCCCAGTGAAAAAAGGAGAGTAATACTCGACGAGTGATCTCTCTCTCCTCGCTGCGAAGGAAGAAGCGAGTTTAAAGTGGTAAAAATATACTGCAAATTTCAAAGCTCTTTCTCTTGCTGAAGAGATGGAGAACTCCGCGGTGATCTTAGCAGCGGTTATCCTCCTCCTCTCGTGCCTTCTTCCATCAACCCTCGCCGATCCCGTGCGGTAACCCGATCCACTCTCCTCCTCCTCTCTTTCCCTCGCTAAAAAACCCTAGAATTTCCCTAACTTTGAAAGACCTTGAGGATTTGGTTCAAAAAAATTTCAGGTCTGGCAATGGGAACGCGATTACGGGCCGCGTGAAGATAGCCGGTATGAATCTGATACTCTTTTTCACTTTGTTCTTGAATTCATTGATTTATGTGGATCCTGCTAGTTCTCGTAAATTTCAATTTTAATGAATTTTTGTGATAGTTTAGTTGGTTGTTTGTTGGCAATAGTAATTGCGGTTGTAATTTTTGAGACTGAAATTTTATTTGGAATTAGCGTGAGTTAAAAGATCGAAGTGAAATGGGGGAGGGAAGAAACCCTAGAATTGGTTCTCGGTACCTTGTTACTGAATAATGTGCTTGCTTTGAGGAAATCCATTCTCTTTACAAGAGAAGGCTTTTAATGCACCAAACAATGTGGGGGGTTTTAGTAGGGAGGAGAAAGGAAGGTCATTGAGGGGGAAAACTTGGCGGGGAATAGAGAAGATGGAATTTAGTTTAAATTGGATAATGTTTAGTTCATTCCAATTTCCTCACTAAATCTAACGCTTGATTGTAGCCATTTTGGAAAACTGCACGCACTTAACAAGCTTTGATATGAAGTGGAGGATTCTAGCTGGAATCGTGATCATGGAATGAACTTATCTCATCCAGTTTGAATGAAAATGTATAATATAATAATAAAACTCACAACTGAGTCAAAATACTTAAAGGTGGGAAAAGGATTAATTTAAAACTCTTCTTTTTTGAGTTTTTGAAAGTCCATGGGAGAAGATTCAACATGGTTAACTAAGTTAGTGAACAAAATAATAGAAACTAAGGAAATCCTGGTGAATGGAGGAGAAGCACTTTTGTGCCTGTTTGTAAAACAGAAGGCAATAGAACTTCGAAAATGATTGAGTGATAGGAGGAAACTGGTGTCCAAGAGTCAATTTTGGCTTTGTGCTAGGAAGATTGCAAATAGGCTAGTGAAAGAAACACTAGCGTTCACAAGTCAACTTAGTTTTGTGTTTTTGGAAGATCGAGCAAGGACTGAGGAAGCAAACATTAGTCTCCAAAGTTAAACTAATTTTGTACTGGAAGGTTGAGTAAAGACTAAGCAAATAAACTAGTTTTATTGCTAGGAAGGTCAACAATAGAAACTTTACTTGCTAGATGATCGATATAGAGAAAAATAATTCACATAATGATTTAGCTTAGAAAGTCTTACGATCATCCTGAAAGGGATATAATATTGTAGATTATACTGTTATAGAAAAAGAATACAAGGATATTACAATGGAAGCATGAGAACAGTAGCGGAATAATTTAAGTATTCCAGAGATAGTTTTAGAGGGCACAATTTTACACATACAACTTTTTCTTATGAATACATGAACAAGCATTCAGGTAAGTGTGATTTGCTTCTAACAGTTTGCTTCAGTTTCTGCTCACCATAAAGACATACATAGCTTAACTCACTACTCTCTCCATGTTGGAATGAAACTGCTCATTTGATCATCATGGTGTTGTCTATGTTTAAGCTAAATTTCATAGGAATATTTTGAATATTGTTGTTACTGGTACAATGAGATGTTTTCTTTATTACATTGTTACTGTAGTACAATTATCCAATTGCTAGCTGAGTCTAGCTTTGCTGATCAATAAATTAGAATTGAAGTTTATGGACTGGGTATATATAGCTGAAAGTCTGAAACTCTACCTTCTCCAGCCGGCGTAGGGTCAAAAGATTTTGGCCTTCCTGCAAAGACCTCAAACACTTAAATTTTTTTTTATTACAGTACAATTTCCAATTGCAAGCTCTTCTGATCAATAAATTAGAAATTCAAGTGTAGTGGGTATATGTAGCTGAAAGTCTGAACTCTACCTTTTCTAGCAGGCACAGGTTCAAAAGGTTTTGGTCTTCCTGCAAAGATCTCAAACATTAAAGTCATCCTTAACGGTGGTCAAAGTGCTTCGTTTGTTCGAGCAGATGGTTACTTCTCCTTGTATCCTTCATGCCTAAAATATTGTTTTTCTATATACAAAGTTTGCATAGTGAACCCTATGGCCGTATATCCACGGAATTGTTATCATTATATGCTATGTAAAATATGTTTTAAGGCCGTATAAAGAATCAGAATAGGTAGTATTGAATGCTCAAGGACTGTTCTTCAAGATACACTTCATTTCACAACATGTTCATACTTAGTTACTTACGGTAACCCCAATACGTCCATTGTCGGTTTTTGTTGTGAACTTCCACCAAGCTATCTTGAAGTCTCTCTATGTTGATGTCAGATAATTTGCAGCAGAATGATTGCCATTTTGATTACACCTCGACTCATTCAATGTTAAACCTTATGCTCTTTGAATTGTTTGTTCAACCTATTATGTCCGCTACTGGGCCATGACTTTCTTGCCTCCAAGACATGCTATGTAGGTTTTCTACATTATATAAGATGCTAAGGTGTGTCTTTTTATCCCATAGTGTAGCCCAATGGTTTTCCATAACTTATGGTTAGTGATAAAGTTGATGATGCACCTGAATCGTCATGTATACAATAGAGAGACAAGAAGCTATATTTGATAAACATGGAATTCCAACCTTGTCTCTAGGTTTTAACATAAGTGTTGCCTTTATTTGCCTCTTAGCCAGCTTATTGGAGTGCATGCATATAAAGCCTTTCCATGAAATAAGCTTTATTTCATTTACAAGTAGCGGTAAGTAGACTACAATCCCTAAACTACTTTTGTTTATAGTCTTTTGCATAACTGTAAACAAAAGTGTGGGGTCCTGGATGACTTATAATAGCAATTCCAAGAGGACCTCAAACTTTCGTTTCTCGTAGAATAAAAGTAGTTTAGGGACTGTAATCTAGTTATGATCCTTCATCTAATGGCATTGTGGACTCGTTGCATAAAAATTCAGTGGAATATCTATTATGTCCTGAGAGTTAAGTTTATCTTACTTGACGATACTGTTTTTCTTTTCATTTCTTTTCTTTTGAATTATTCTTGCAGGACGCTAATCATTTTACACATTAAAAGTTTTAGGAGGGACTATGAACAAATTATGTATCCGTGTCGGAAGACCAATCTTAATTCAATTTAGTATAGGTGTCTGCTTTGTGCCGCTGTAACCTTTGATATTGTTTTTATCATGCTATTTCTGATACCTTTGAAACTGTGATGCTTGATTGACCGCTTCAGACTTGGTTTGAAAGGGGTCTCAACTTTAAAGAACCATCAAATTATTTGTTCTCAACTTATCCTGAGAGTGTCTCCGCGCCTTCATACTTGTAAATGTAGGTAACGCGGGTTCAATTTTCTTTATTCCAGCAGCTCCTGCTGTTGGCTTCTGAAAATTGATTTATGTTTCCTTGGCGATGGCTCTGAAAATAATTTTAACGGTACAAGTTCCAAAGGACTTCAGTCTTTTAGAACTGTGATTTATATACAGAACTATGAAGTTTCTAATTAATTGGAATGGGCTAGTCATTGACCCTTATAATTTGGTAGTTAGAATGTACCAGCTTTTCTTTTCAATTCTTTGACTTATTATCCCTCAGCTACAACGTGCCAGCTGGTACTCATCTGATTGAAGTGGTTGCACTAGGTTATTTCTTTTCACCGGTAACTCTCTTCCTCTCTTTAGATGTGTGTTTTTGTATGTGCGATACTGTTTGAAGCTGGTAAAAAATATTGTGACCTGCTGCTTTTTACTTTATATTATGGTTAGGTTCGCATTGATATCAGTGCGAGAAACCCTGGTAATGTTCAGGCAGCATTAACAGAAAACAGAAGGGCTTTGCATGAATTGGTGTTAGAACCTTTAAGAGAAGAACAATATTATGAGGTATGCTAGATTTGAATTTCAATCCCATGATTTTGCTTCTTGTGAGTAACTTCACTAAAAAGGTTAATCTCTTTTTTTCTTCCGTTTGTAGATAAGAGAGCCTTTTTCAATTATGTCTCTTTTGAAAAGTCCTATGGGCCTGATGTTGGGTTTCATGCTGCTTATGGTGTTTGTGATGCCCAAGATGATGGAGAACATGGGTATGATTCTGATCTCTAATTTAATTTTCCATAATATAAAGGCTGGTCGAGGTGTTAACGATAAACTTCAATTCACAGATCATATTACTCTATCAGCACATTAACTAAATATGCTGTACTTTCGTTGGAACTTGAAAGACTTGTAATGGAGTGTTTTCCATGATCATTTTTAGGAAGGTTTTAACTGCAGATGCACCCTGTGACGTCAATGTGTTGTGGAGGGATCCCTGATATTTCAATGTGTTGCAGAGAAATCCCCTATACTCTTATAGGCGTGAACATGCAGAGAGATAAATCTGTTTAGGGAACAAAGTGTCTAAGTGCTTATGAAAATGTTAGCGGCAATAAGTGGCCAACCTCCTATAGTATGAGGTTGTTATCTGCAGTAACCTTTTAACTAATGATATATAGCATGCATTTAAAACTGGGAATATAATGATCGGAAATATTTTCTTTAGAGTGGGACAGGGGGTCTAAGTGCTTATAAAAATGTTTGGGGGTGATGAGTGGCTAACCAGGTAACCCTCGTGGTATCTGCAGTTCACCCTTTAATTCATGATCTAGCATGCATCTAACACTGGGAATATAATGATCAGAAATATTTTCTTTAGAAGTGAGACGGTGTATTTGGAAACCCCTTATTTTCCATCTAAAATTGTAGTCACATACCGTGAAACTGTTCTCCCTGTCTCTGCAGTTAATAGTAGAGATGTATCTACAGGTCAGGTGAAAGCTTAAATCTAACGTTTATGCATTTTGGATACATATCTTATACGTCTTTGATAGGTCCAGAGTACATATATCTTTAATATATAATCGGATATCAATAAGTATCCATTAAGTATCTGAGTATCCAGATAATGGACAAGTAATGGAAATAAATGTCTCAACATCCAATAATCAATGCAACATGGGATGGAAGCGTATTATAAAACCGGTGCAAAGCTATTAAGTATTAACCAGATATGATATAAGTATACATGACATTGGCACTGCGAATTTGATCAATTTGACTGTACTTGATTCGACGAATCTCTTCTGATGTAGATTTTAATGTCAGGAGAACCTTGAGCAGTTGGGAATCTCAATTCCTTAAGCACTTCCAGTGTACAAGTTGAACTTCACCAAAACTATTTGTATCTCCTGTGACAATTGCATATAAACAACCAGCTTCTAGTGTAGTATCCCTCTATGTTATGTGACCCTTCCAACAAAAATATATTGCAACTTTGTCAAGGCCTTTGACAACTTTTCCTCGTGACCTTCAGATCCGGAAGAAATAAGGAGAGCCCAAGAAGAGATGAGAAGCCAAGGGGGGCTTGCTGGTATGCTGACTGGAGCTGCAACCGGAGCTACAAGAAGCAATTAAACAATAGAAGTTTATGTGATCAGAAGGCAAGCCCCAGGTTTGCAGTCAAAAGCTTTGGAAGTCCTAGATGACAAGTTACATCTTCAAATTTCAGTTGCCTTTTCTCCGGAACATGATCAATATTGCTAACCAGTCGTGCTTCTTTACGGATTAAGATTAGCAGAAAGCTGCATGAATCAGGATCTGTAACATCTCCCATAAGTAAGACTCTTTGTACATTCATCATTCGAAGTGTGAGATGCATATTTTTGCACGTGCTTTAATTCTTTGTTCTATGCTCATAATCAGGACAACAAAAGAAAATTTATGTGTGATCAAAATTATTGCAGTCTGATATATTCTGCTATCATATATTCATCTTTGTGATTCAGATGCCTGATTTTTAAACATGGGAGTGTCATAGCTGCAGTTTTCCTTAAAAGTCCAGTCGGCAATGGAGTTTTAATTCCCTGACCAATCAGATTATGTGATAATAGTTGCTTTAGAGAAAATCTGTAGCTTCAATTTGCTATGAATTTTCATAGAAATGTTATTCATGTGAAAATACCAAAAGAGAGCAAGAAAACCTCAAAACCTGCTTTAAGCGTTTTCCTCCAGAAAAAGTGTTTTTTAAGATTTTCCTATGTTTGTTGGGAAAATAAAAACTTTGTCCGCCCACTTCCAGAATGTAAATCATACACAAAGACATTATTTAGTAGTGGTCCGTAGCGCACGCAACTTCTCTCATCTAATTTTGATCGTTCCTTGGTTGTTCTATGTAGTCATTATTTTTCTATGTTACTGTATTTGGAACTCTGACTAGGATATATTCTGATTGCTACATGTTTTAAAATAGGAGTAGCTTGTCTGTGTTGAACTGGCTTTTTAAGGTCATGACTCGTACCAAACATTATCTGGATCCCCATGATTATGACCTGTGGCTTAATTTATTTACGTTTCAATTGCTTGTTACTTTTGTTTGATAGCTCATTTCTTCATCTTTTAAGATTGGGTGTTTCTCTTCCTCTGTCAAGCTTTCCTATTTTATTGCCTCATATTTCCTAGGTAATTACTTGTTATTCTATCCATCATAGCTTGTTGCCAACTAAATACTAGTTTACAAACTAGGGCAATATACAAACCAGAAGTTACTATATTAAATAAGCCTTATCCAGCAGCCAAAGAGGTAATAGAACATTAATGAAATACCTAAAAGCCGATATAGCGAAAGATCTATGTTATAACGAGATGTGCATAAAATAACTGGGGCTGTTTGGTTCAAATCCTAAAATTGTAGGATTTATAATCTCATGAAAATTTTTAATCCATAGTGTTTTATACATGCTTTGGGATTTCTAATATTTTGTTTGGGTCAACATTATTATAGGAAAGCGAATTTTAAAATTTGTAATATCTTATTTGGTTCAAACCCAAAATTATAGGATAACAAATTTTAGAATTTGTAATCAATTATTTATTTCAATTTATAAAAAAATGAGAGGTGAATGTGCTTATCTTGGTGAGCTTACCTCCCCACAAGAAAGCAAAATACAATGGTACAGTACTTGAGGTAACCATACCCATTCATAGGATTTGCCAAATCCTCTCCAATTGGTAAATTCTAAAAAATAGTTACTTTTTGCATTTTAGAAATTAAACATTCTAAAAATTTTATTGAAACCAAACAAACACCAACTATGAAATCCGAAAACCCAAAAATGTCACTTTTTGATCCTAGAATTTGTAATCCACCCCAAATGCCAAAATTTTTTATGAACCAAACAGCCCCTAAAATCATTTACCCAAGAAAACAAAATAACAAAAGGTTGTATTTTTTTCTGATGGTTAAGTGTTTACATGCGATCACCACATTCAACAAATTGCTGGTGAGCTGAATGACCCTGTTAGAAACTGAAACATAGACACAACATAACACCCAAACCAATTAGGACCTTAAACAAAGAGGACAACCACAACTAAGACACTCAAAGCAACAACATATGTATCATCAAACTCCCATCCCTCTACACCTAAAAACCTATGAAGGTCATTATTAGGTAAGAAGTCACTAAAGGTTCAAAGAATGTGATCCGTATCTGTACACTTCCAAGCTTCTCTAACTTAAGAAAACCTAAAATTTATCGGTTATAGAACGATGAAGTCAGCGAGTAGGAGATTTGGGCCATTGGTCCTCGCTCGCTCGCTAGTTCGTTGATATCCTTGACGATATCAAACACTGCATCAGGCTGAGCCAGTTTTAGTGCGTTCTCTGATAACCTCTTCAACTCTTCCTTCTCAGGACCAAACCATTTTGCCACACGATTAGCTGTTTCTTTCGGGCTTTTTGAGTATATTCCAGCTCCATTGCTTACTACGTAAGGGACATTTCCAACTTCCTGCAACCATAAACATCAGTTACGCATGTCTGTTTGAATTTTGAGCTCGGGGATGAAAATATTGGTCTATGTATGAACCTGTCCCGGGATGAAGTCATTTAGGATAATTGGAAGCCCCCTTATCAGAGCCTCAGCAATCGTACCAGGACCCGCCTAAAACCCGAATAAAATTCATCAATATATAGACCAATAACCATCTTTTATGGATAGGATTAATTGATGATAGAGCCGTTGTACTATCGCCCTATTGTGAATAGAGCCCCCTGTAGGCTGTAGTTCTATTGTTGCAGATTGACCCCTTGAGCGAAAGTTTTAAACTCTTTTACCCTCATAGAAAGAGAAAATTGTTTTTTGACAATTAGAACTCCAGAGGATAATTGGGTCTAAAAATTTTACTCTGGGGGTCTTTCTGCAATTAACCCTTACGGATACTAAACGGACCCCGTACCTTCGTTATAATGCAATCACAGGCGCCCATCCATTTCTCCATCTGAGTTTCAAATCCTCTTATCTGTCGATACATGAAATAGAACTGAGCGTCAGACTTCTCGAGGTCTGAATGTGTTTCAGAAAATTGATGCAGACAATGGGAGATATCATACCTTTACAGGCACCTTCCACTCATATCCTTGCAATGTCGAGCTTAACTTTTTATTGCGTCCACAGATGATAACGATCTGACCTACAGGTTTTTTGAGCTCTTTATCGAACAGTGCTTCTCCTAGGGCTTTCGCTGTTTTTCTAACGGGTCCCATCCCTTCGCCCCCTCCCATAAGCAAAACTGCAGGCAAATTTGGATCCATCTCCAATTCTTTTCTCAGATCATCCTGATCACATCACCTTCAAGTTATGCATCACTATCAAAGATCATTAAATTGTAGATAGCTAGCGTCACTGACCTTGTTGAGAACTGCTCGACAGAATGAAGGCCTAATAGGCAAACCGAAAACTCGAATCTGAGAAGGCTCGAGACCGTCAAGTGAAGCCCTTTTCGACACTTCATCAGAGGGGCAATAGCATCTATCCACCCCAGCATGAAACCTGAAGTGTCAATATCAACCAAAATCACTAGGTGGAAATGGCGAAACTAGGGTTTTGAAGTAGGGATTAGTTGAGCACCATGTCGGGTGGCAAGTATTGAGATCAGTGATGACAGTGGCAAAGACGACTCTATTCTGAAGGTTTTGCCATTTGAGCACCCATAGAGGGATATGTTGCATGAGGGGATGAACGCTTATGATTATGTCTGGCTTGTACTTCATGAAGCCTGCCTCCACCTTCCTTCAATATCTCGAAATAGTAAACGAGTTAGGCTTATTCCAAATTTTCGAGTGGTGGCGATTGGGGTTTCTTCGAAAAGAAGGGAGGGGGGGGGGGGGGGGGGGGGAAAACCCCCCCTTGGC
>JBAKGM010000233.1:40522852-40538818 GCA_037177215.1 Asparagus racemosus
AGGATGAGATAGAGGGGAGAAAAGGAGAATGTAGGAGATGATGATGGGAGAGAGAGAGAGAGATGTGGGGGGGTAAGGGAGGGAGAGTTTTGAGAAAATGGAGAAGAAAGTATATTGGGAAGGAGGAAAGTGGAGAGGTTGTGATAGAGGGGAGAAGAAAAGGATGAAGGAGATGATGGTGGGAGAGAGAGAGAGAGAGATGGGTGGGTGAGGGAGGGAGGGGGCGGTGGGTGAGGGAGGGAGAGAGGAAATTTTTTATATAAATATTTTAAATTTTGGATGGTAAATATGTAAGTGTGAGAGATATGATGGGTAAATATGCAGAAATTCATTATTTTTTTACACAAATTAAAATTCCGGCTACCGGAGTAGGTTTAAATGGTTAACTGTATCAATTTATAGGTGTAATTGTCGCCAGCGTCACTTTTTAGGTCTTATTGATTAGAGTGTGTCCCTTTATAGGCTAAATTAGTATTTTTGCCCTTAATTAAGTGTACCTGGCCTTAGTGGGCATCAAAAGTGCAGCTGTTAAGGTAGCCTACACGATCATATCTCCAAATTTCCAGGATTTCCTTTTAATAGAAAATAGGAGTGATTCATGAGAACAAGCTTGTGCCTAAAATTACTTATTGTTTTCAATATTAACTATAGAATAATCTTTTCTGTGAAGGATGTGATCTCTAGATGATGTAATTGAAATATGATCAAACATGGTGCATAATTTACCATATTAGAAGGTAAGACACAAGCTTTGCTACTTAATAACTTCAAGCTAGAAAAAGCCTTCGATCTAGGTAGGACAGCATAACTGTAATATTATTGAGCAATTTTATGATAAACAATCTCTGAGAGTTTGAAATTAGCTAATTGGTTATATAACAGCATATTTCTAATTTGATACTTGAAACAGTGTGGATTTGGAAAACACTGTCAAAGATACCCACCAGCTTTCATATCGTTTATTATATATAATTATTACGGAGTTTTCTATTAGCCAATGGTGACTCGGAAAAGTCTACAAAATGGAATGGAAAGGTAGATAACAACCCTCCTTCCTCCACCTCCTACTTATTGGTTAAACACTGTTACACTTTAGTGGACTTAAGGGAAACTTGTGACTCACTACATCCTTTGCAAGTTAAAACCTATGTTGAAGTTAAATGAAAGACGCATCTGCTTTTTTATGTTCTAATGAAATTCATTCACAAATTCTACATGATAACATTATACAAACGATATGAATTATATACTCCCACAATGTTTAAAAACAACAAACAGAAGAGCTAGATGTGTCCCTATGTTCAGCATAGGTTTAGTGCTTATCCTCCACAATATAAGATAAGTTTGAGATGCACTTTGGATTCTTATTCAGTTAAAGTTTGTTTTCTTTGTACGATTCTATAATAATATTTTTATAGTTTACTTTTCATTGTTGGCACAAGGTCAGTAATGTATTACTGCCATATCTTTTGTCTGATTTGTTACAAAGTCTGTATACCAACTGCCTTCTCATATATGTATGACAGGACACCTGAGTTCTGCACTTTTGGAATTATGTAGATAATTGCTAGAGCAAATGAATTGGGGGAAGATCCTCTAAGCTTAAGCAGCCGCTTTTGTGATGAATTTCATGCTGACATGGCTTATCTTCATTGCCTGCCTCCTTCCGTAGAACCTCGGGTCTCTAATCATATGGATCAGATTATAGACATGATTAAACAGGTATGAATCATTTATCTGTTTCTGAAGTTCTGCTCATTCTCTTCGTTCGAAACTTGCTAATTGATATTTGGACGAGTTATAGAGACTTGACGCAGCATCAAATGGGTATGAACTTCATGTTATATACCCACTTTATGGATTTAAAGAGTTTATGCCTCCTTGACATAGATTCAAATCGGTATTATACTGGGATTATTCCTATTAGTACATGGTTAGATTTTTGGTTATTAGAATACTTATTGCTATAAGGGGAGATAAGTTTCTCACAGGAAATACCAGATTTCAGCGGTCATTGGTTACAGGTATGAGAGGGGTCTGTGGTAAAAGAGGCACGAGAATGTGATTTTTCAATGTTGGGCAGGTATTGAAATGCATAATGGTCTGTATATGTCCTCCTTGTTGTCTACTTATTGACCACTGCCTAATTGTTAAAGCATAAGGTTATTGCAGATTTAAACAGTCAAAAGTGTGTAGTTGTTATAAAAAGTGTATATGCATAAAAATAACTTAATGTGGCTGCTCGTCCTCATAAATATTCTCAAACCTTGTCTGTAGATACTTACTGGAAAAGATGTAACTTAAGCAGGAGTTGTTGATAACTTGATACTACTTGGGAATAAATCCTCAAGTGTATTTATGTGTTTACAGCATCTACTTCCTCACTAAAATATAAATTACATTTTTTATCTGGTGATTAAAAGTCATCAAGCAGGTGTGAGGTTAGAACCAGGAAAATGCTCTATGTTCTTATAAGCTCTGGATACCCGATACTCTTTCTGGATAAAGCATATCACCATTTTTTGTCACGACTACCTTCTTACTTGAATACTGATGATTATTTGGCCTTTTTTGGATGATCGGATGAAAATCTCTTCTGGTGAAGCAATGAAATTTCTGAAGGATTCCTCTATATCGACAGGGTTAAAAAATTATAGGCATATTTAATCAGTTTGATACACACTTCCTTTTCGTTAGATTAAAACCTTTGAAAGTCTTGGAAAACATTTAAGAATCTTCTTGTGACTGCTCTGATAGAGGATTGGTGCTCCAAAAGTTAGAGAAGGCCTAGAGTTTCGAGTTTTTTTTTAATGTTAGTGGTTATCTGGGTCTGTTATTGATCATTTAGATGGTATAGTGTATCAAATACTGGTATGTATGTATGCATGCATGCAACCATCATGCATGTATGTATGTACGTGCACGCATGCACGCACATGCATGTACACTTAAGTGGGTTGAGGACTGTGTCGACCAAACTTTTTGTCCATTGATTTTGCTTTGAGATTCATGGTTGTGTGTGAAAGACATCAAGGCAAACATCTCAAAGATAACATGCTAATGTGTATCACGCACCAAGTCCAATACAAATCTCAAAGAAAATCCAATTGTGATAGTGGTATACTTTTCTGCTGATGCCTCTTCCTGTTCTGGTGCTACAGATAACTGCCCAACTTATACATATGATATGGTTCTGAAATATTGATTCATAAGCTCTGACTCATTGCCATTACTAAAAAATATTTATTTTGGTGATGTTTGATTTTATTGTTTATAATGTAGACTTATGAAACTGAGCTACAATGGATAGGGTATCTCACTTTGTAAGCCACAAGCAGTGTTAATACTTCTATTGTGTCATTTGCTATTTACCCTATTTATGTGTGATATTTAGGTTGATGTAGTCTTGTACTGCTGGATACATCCAGGTTATTAATTTAAGACTTTAGAATCCGTGATGTAGCTTCAGCATAAACATAGAGTTCACTTGTGTTGAAAATTTATTTGCTCTTAAACAGATACTTGATAATGGCTGTGCATACAAGATAGATGGGGATGTCTACTTTTCTGTTGATAAATTTTCTGCTTATGGTCGATTATCTGGTCGCAAACTAGAGGATAATAGAGCAGGAGAGAGGGTAGCCTTGGACTCTAGAAAGCAAAATCCTGCTGATTTTGCTCTGTGGAAGGTAAGAGAATAAAGAGACTAAAAGAAGAGGGAAGAAAATTCCCTTTTGCTGAATTTGTGATGATAATTTATCTGGCGGTGGATCCTCTATTTCACTATTCATTTTCATTTATTTATGTGGGATCTGGTTTTTAGAGCCTAAGTTCATGAGCACTATACTTAAAAAAGAAAGATTTGATTTATGACCTACAACCAGGTAGCTAGATAAAAGTCACATGAAAGTACTAGATAAAAATCAAATAATTTATTGTAGTCCTGCCTCCTGGGCATGCTCTTCGGTCTCTTGTTGTTTTCGAATTTTATTATATTATTTTAGGTTCTTTGAAGCTACTACAAAATAGAAACTGAGACTGTTATTCATTATACTAGTGTGACAATATTGATTTTCCACAACTTCCCAGATGATTTTTGTAATCATCTTGAAAGCATTTTTTGATTTGTGGTTTTTGAGTCAATGAATGAAACCTTGTTAAAATGCAAGTTTTATTATTATAATGTGCATGTAAATATGTAAATGTAATGTGCATGTAAATTATTGTGAATATAGGAATCAAGTTTCATAGCTTAACCAGGATCTATAAGTTGGTTCTTCCAAACACAATAGCTCTCTCTTATGTGACTTTTATCTGGCTACCTTGTTATTAGTCATGAATTGCAGTCTCTTTTTTACTTTTCTTACATCTAACTGTCAACACAGCAGAAGTATAATGTGCATGTAAGTTATCTTCTGTATAGAAATTAAGTTTCACAGCTTAATCAGAATATAATTTTGTCTGTTCTTCCAAGCATGATGGCTCTCGCTTTGTCATGTGACTTTTATTTGGCAACCTGGTTATTGATCATCAATTGCAGCCTCTTTTTTACTTTTCTTTTATCCAACTTTAACACACACACACACACACACACACACACACACAAAGGTCATCCTAGAGACAACAAGTTAATTGCTGCTGTTTTCCTAGTTGAACTGACTGAATGATTTGATGTTTATAACACAGTCTGCTAAGCCAGGGGAGCCGTATTGGAAGAGCCCGTGGGGCCCAGGAAGGCCAGGATGGCACATAGAGTGCAGTGCAATGAGTGCAACTTATCTGGGCCACTCTTTTGACATACATGGTGGAGGGATGGACCTTGTATTTCCACACCATGAGAATGAAATTGCTCAGAGTTGTGCTGCTTGTAGATCAAGCAGCATAAGTTATTGGATCCACAATGGTTTTGTTAATGTTGACTCAGAGAAGATGTCAAAATCACTGGGGAACTTCTTTACAATACGGCAGGTAAATCTCAAAAGGCAGAAATTGTATAATTTTAGCTGCCAAAGAGTTATCTATGCAAGACTCATTTTTTTTAGGTTTTAATAAATAGTTTGGTTCTGGAAAACCAGTTTATGATTACAGTTACAACATTACTTTCTTCAAAGTTGGTACTTGTAGTCCCGTCCCCGGTTTGCTCTCTTTCTAGTATTCACATTTAATTATAACTTCGGGTTTTTTGACTCTACCAAGAAATAGAAACTGGTCTTACCACTATACTTTTTTTTTGGCCTTACCACTACTCAAGTGTACAGTTTGATTTTCCAGAATTTTCCAGATGATATTTTTAATTATACTGAAAAGAGGTTCTAATATGTGGTCCATGAGTTAGCAATAAGTGAAAAGTTATAAATTGTAAGTTCTATTATTACATTTAAGTATATATGCATGTAACTTTATTGTCAATATAGTAATCAAGTTTCACATATTCACCAAAAGCTGTGATCTTTTTGTTTGTCCAAACACAATTATTCTGATTACTTGGTTATTGGACATCAATTCCAATCTTTTCGTTAAGGAAAAGGCCTTAGCTCTACGTTTCTATTGGTTGTAGACATTCCCATTTCTCAACTATAATTTTTTCTCAGGTCATAGATCTCTACCATCCATTGGCTTTGAGACTCTTCTTAATTGGTACACACTATAGATCCCCAATCAACTACTCAAATGCTCAGCTCGAGACTGCATCAGACCGATTATATTACATCTTTCAGGTACTGTACCTAAGTTTCCTTAAGTGGACTGACTGCTCACTGTTTTCCCTAACCTTTTCTTTTGGATGATTTCAGGCTTTGCATGATTGTGAAGAGATCTTGAGGCAAAATAGTGAAATAAATCTCGAGGATTTTCCACCTAAGGACACTTTGGATTGCATTGCTCGATTTCGTTCAGAGTTTGAGAATTCAATGGCAGATGACTTGCACACTCCAGTAGCATTGGCTGCACTCTCTGGGCCTCTGAAAATAATTAATGATCTCCTTCATACTCGTAAGGTATGAATCCCGACTTTCATTATTCTTGTTGTATTATGGATGACTCGTTTTCTTCTTTCTCATGATATATCAATGACTCTGTCACATTTAAGCTTTTTTCCCCCCTTGCTTACCGTTATTGTCATGATCTGGTTTAATCATAATCACTGTGGATTCATGTTAGATTCTAGCTGGCTGTAACTTTCTATCTATTTTTCTTTCCAACTCTTCATGTTGGCAATATGAATCCTTGTTTTCCGTTTAATGCCATCTAATTGGCTAAATACAACTACCATTGTTTTCATGATCTAGTTTGTATCATAGTTGTTTAGTTCATATCAGATCTAATGCTTGATTATAAGATTATATTCTATTTTGCTTTCCTTTTTTTTTTTTTTTTTTGGCTGACAACTGATTCTTCTTTTCCTTTAAACATGCCATCTAATTTGTTCAAAACAACAATCATTGCTGTCAGGATTTGTTTTCTATCATAATTGTTGTTGGGTTAATATTAGATCCTATGGCTGAATATAATTTCCTTTTCTGTTTCAATTTCCTGTGTTGACAAATTTCTGTTCTCTATTTAACAAGCCATCCCATCTGCTCAAAACAACTACCATATCTTTTTGTTTTGTTTTGTTTGTTTTGTTCTGTTTTGTTACCGCAATCATCTGTGATCTACCTTAGTCCTAGCGCCTCTAACCACCTTACTGCTCAAAGTTGGTGCACATATTTGGCTCTCTAACACCCTGGGAATACGTGAGCAGTTCCAAATATTAGAAGGTTCTCTTGTATATAATAATTTCTGCACACTAAAAAATAGTTACTGCAGAGCCAATGTAAGCAGTATGGACACTATGTTGATCCTTTATGCAAGATTATGCAACAGCTTTTCTGCATTTGTTCTCGGACACTATATATGTTTATTTAGATAGCTTGTAACCAGTTTATACGTTCCCATAGGAGATGAAAATCTTGTCAAGGAAAAATAAGTTAACTAAAAATTGAATTGCATGGAGAGTCATCACAAGTACCGAGAAATTAATTTTGCTGCAGATACTGTCAAAATTCTTAAGTCAATTCGCATAGGACGATTATATTTGACTTTATCCTCAGTTATGAAAACAATCTGGCATAGAAAAAGAAAATAGTGAAAAATAGTAGTTGATATTTCACATCACCAACAATTCAATCTTGAATCCCCTACTGATATCAGTAGATCAAGTTATTGTCCCTAAATTTGCCTGAATTTCAAATATTAAGTTATTAGTAAATCAAGTTATTGTCCCTAAGTTTGACAGCATCCGATTTTGTTTACCCTTTGCTAGAGCAAACCCTCATTATATCAAGTATATCCTTCGATGAAAATATATCATAGCATCTGACACTACAAGCTCTTCCATCTCAGATCATACCCTGTTTTATGCAATAATTAACTATGCAGTAAGCACATTGGTTCACTTTGTGTAGTGCATAAAATTAACTATGCAGTAAGCACATTGGTTCACTTTGTGTAGCACACGCTTGTTTTGGGAGTCTGATAGCCCTCCAAAGTCTATATGACATAGCAGAGAAGTTTGATCAGCTTCCAACTGTCAATTTTCAAGATTTGCACCACTTCAGGATCACTTTCAACACAAATATTAGATATTGACAGAGTCATTTTCACTTCTTGAACACCTAATAAACTTGTGAAATGAATATGCAGCTTCAAGTTTAACTGCTTTGGCAAGAAGTTTCCCTCGCCAATCTCTTTTATTTCAATCTGCTTTTGCTGTGAGAATATGCTGATCAGAATCCATCTTACAGCTTTGTTGTCCCTGGTCAAATTCCAAACAGGATCAAGGAGTCCACTATAGTGATCCCTGCTTTGCTGAAAACCCCCTTGTTTTGCCCTTCCTACCACAAATAAGCTGTTTTTCAGACGTTTACGTGTCATTCCAATTATAAAACGTCCATTGCATCACTTAAACAGGAAGAAAACAGCACCATATGGTGCCAGATATCTAGATTTCTATAGTTAAATGAAAGCATGTCATTTGACATAGCTAAACGTGTAGGATTGTTCATTTTAGCATCCACCCCTCTTCTATACAGAAAAAATTCATGAGGAATGATCTCTTGCCGATAAACCTTCATCCTTCCATACTATATTGCTCAAATTATCAAGTGGCTTGGAGTTGGGGATGATGATCGTTTTTACTTTGTGATATTAACATGATATTCAGTCAAAAAATCAAGTGCTGATTTTGGTTGCACGCAGAATAATGATTCTGATGGTTGTTATGTGACCAACCAAGTCAGGTTTTATCTTGCAGAGAATCCAGTGATTGTCTGATAGAAACAGGCCTTATCTGACAAACTATTTTAATTTGACATACTAGTTTAGCCTATTGGGAACACTGTTAATAATATCTAAATTTATATGAGCTTGGGTTTATGCTTGTCACAGAACTAAACATATTATCTCCAGATAATTGATTTTTTGGTCTGTATCTAATCCTGTGAGCAGGGAAGGAAGCAGCAAAAAAGGATAGAATCTATTTCCGTCATCGAGAAGGAAATCAAGAATTCTTTGACTATCCTTGGATTGATGCCTTCAAGTTATCATGAGGTATCAACTTCTCCATCTACAAACACATCTTTTTAGATTTCCACCATTTAACCTCATATTATATCGTTGCACGTGCAGGTTTTACTTCAGCTCAGAGAAAAGGCTCTAAAGAGAGCAGGGCTCACTGAAGAACAAGTGCTAGAGAAAATAGATGAGAGGAGTTCAGCAAGAAAGAACAAGCAATATGAGAGGTCCGATGAGATCAGAAAGGAGTTGGCTGCCATTGGAATTGCTCTCATGGATGGGCCCGAGGGAACGACTTGGAGACCTGGAATTCCTCTTGATATCCAAGAAAAATTAGCTTCGGTTTCTGAGTAGTCTCCAGGTTCTTCATCTGAGATTTATCGAGGTCGAGATAGTGCAATCTTGATGTCACTTATTGATTTTTGTATGTTAAGTGTATTTTTTAATCTGTTTACATGTATAACATGTATAATTATAAACGAATATTTTTTGTTATGGCATCTCTGTCTGTTGATGTTGTGCCGCTGAGTTTCCATTTTGAAATATCCAAGCTTCAAAATACTAGTTGCATGGAGAGTACAAGATATGAATGTAAACTACCATATACGCTGGCACTGTGAATTGTACGAAGCAGCTGTAAGAACTACATAAAAGCACTAGTTGCATGGAGAGTGAGAAACTTCTCTGAAATCAAGCTCGAAAATACTAAGAATACAAACACGAATGGATAACTAATAATAATAATAATAACAATAACAACAAGATCATTCCAGGATCAGAGTCATCCACTGAAAATCACAAGAGGACCCCTCCAAGAAAATAAAAGAGACGACAGAGGCCCAGAGCCCATCTCGTCAAATGCCAGTAGAGATGTATCAATTTCTATAACTCATCGGTACTTCAAGCGATGCTGCCATAAAACAAAGAACCAAAACACAAGAATAAGGTCCATGATGCGTGGTCACAGGACAACAATTATCACATCACAGCTATTCCAGGATGCAAATAGAGATTATAGGTCAAGGGACATTCAACTCGCAACAAAGTCAAAAACAAAATGATCCCATGCAATTTAAACACGAGGTATTTTCACAAGAGGATATTTATGTTTTCCTACTGATTCAGTTACCCCTCTAATTCTACACAACCCACCATTTTCTATCTCCTAATCATCAACAACACTACCCAAATCGACACCTTCATTTTCTTTTCTTGGCGGGTGGCTGAGGAACTTCTTCATCTTCATCATCTTCATCCTCCTCTTCGTCCTCGTCTTCATCATCTTCATCCTCATCGTCGTCGTCGTCATCCTCCTCTTCGTCCTCGTCATCATCATCGCTCCCACCTTCACCATTTGCCTCAGGATCATCAGCCTCTTCACCTCCCTCATTGTTTTTCCCTTCATCGCCCGAGTCGTCTTCACCGCCATCATTACCTTGGTCACCTCCAGCATCCTCATCCTCGTCCTCCTCCTCGTCTTCATCGTCTTCAGAGTCACCGGCATCCTTGTTCTCAGGTTCAGCTTTGTTCTTCCCGAGAGCAGCTACAGGCAACCTTCATATGCAAAGAAGAATGCCAGTTGACGACTCAAGCTAAACTTAGTTAAAACCGGTTCAAAATAATCATGAATAGGAAAAATAGTTATTACCCACTGATGACTTCGGCTGCTGTACCCAATTCATAGCTTTCCGTTGACAATGAGCCTATCTGAAACAAGGTTTAAACATTCAAATAAGGACTACAAAGAAATAAATAAATGAAAGGGTTAATTGTTGTACTATTGGCCAATTGCAGATAGACCCACTACATTTTTATTGTTCTGGATAGACCCCTTGTACCACTGCCCCATCACAGATAGACCCCCTAGGTAAATTTTTTTTGACTCTTTTACTCTCATGAGGTATATTTGTCAAAAAAAACAATTTTATCTCTCTGTGGGTAAAGACGTCAAAATATTTCACTCAGGGGTCTACCTGCAACATTAGAACTACAGGGGGTCTATTCACAATTGGGCAATAGTACAGAAGGGTCCCTCCGCAATTAAACCTAAATTAATAGCATAACATCTCTTCAGGTTCAAACTATCCCCTGAAACATCAGTCTAAGATCTAATTGTCATGCACGTTATATGGATTGACTCAAATCAACCTAAGTATTCCAGCTTTTACAGAAATCGAACATTACTTTTGTTATGCATGATCCATGCTATGTCACTGGCCTTTGATAACTTTAAAACCATAATAATGAAGACCAGAGAAGAAAGGGCTTATTCTATTATCCAGCCTCATAGGTAGTAATATATATTTCTATAAATAATGCATCAGTATTTGACCTCAATTGTGCGTCATTCTTTAACGATGCTTCAACATAATCTAACTCATTTATGTGGCGGATGTATGACTAGGCTTTGTATTCAAAGAGAACTCTTGATAGAAGAGTCAGAAGGAAGTAAAGATGGAAAAGGGCTAGGAAAGATTGAGAACAGAGTAAAACTACCATTCTTTCTTGGATCAATCGAAGTGTATCTTCCAATTTTAAGTTTGTTAGTAGGCATGTTACAAGATGAAAATATGGTATGCTACTTTTCGGAAGCAACTTGTAGTAGATGTTGCCTCTAGACAGCACAAGGGTCCCACAAAAAATGTTGGCTTCTAAGCTTCATCACCAAGTATAATAGGACTAGAGCCACAAAGAAAAAGTGGAAAGGTACTGTGTTCCAGCGAAATATTTTGTAATAATTAACATATGATCTAGGTTAACCATTCAAAGGGACCTTACAACTTTTTTCATACTTCTATGCAATCATCTTTTTCTTACTGTGTGAGACCAATTCAGAAGCAATTACCTGATTTCTCTCATTAATAATTTGGTATTCTAATAAACAAACTAAAAAATCAACCCACTATTAATGCATAGAACAAAATTGATACCCAGGACAAGGCGACAAAATGAAACCAGCATCACATAAGTTACTGCCTTACCCAGTTTACTTCCACTAAAACATTGATTATATTAGTTAGACAACATGTTATATGACCTAATTTTATCACTGAATTAACTTGAATGGTGGTAAAATAGCATTCTAAGACGACTAATCCCATTCATCAAAGTCATTCACTTTTTCTATTTTAGCTAGAGCGAGCGAGAGAGAGAGAGAGAGAGAGAGGGGGGGGGGGGGGAGAGAGGGGGAGAGAGAGAGAGAGAGAGAGGAGGGATGAATTTTTCCACGCTAGCTAGCTAGCAAGTACATAGTACAGACCACATACCACGGGGAAAGATGATAATCGTAGAATTCATTTGTCCGTGTGCTAACAATAGCATCCTTGAGAATAAAAAATGTTTCATTCATTAATTCTGTTTACTTTTTCCAGTAAGAAAAAGTTATTGTCGCTGTTCAAGTCGAGCATGGCACCCAGATGAACTATAAGAAAAAAATTAAACAAAAAATTTGATAGTGAAGACTACTGTAAGAAAAACTAATGGAGGAGAAAAGGAACAGACATTGGAAAGTTTAAGACTTCTCAAGTGCTATTAAGACAGCAAAATCTAGAAAGCCAGGGTGTGTGTTCAGTTAGTTGTACGCCAGGATGTGTAAGTGACAAATAATAAATTGAGGGGGGAAAAGACTACGTGCCTACAGCATGAACATCAATAATAAAACCCCACCAATTAAAATTTTTATTGTCAATCATAGTTAACATAACCCAGATAAGCAGGCATTAATGCATTACTTAGAAGACTTAGACAATTAGAATGATCATAGAAAAAACTCTTCATTACAAGAGAAGCGACCTTCAAGCATGTTCAATTTAGAGTAAATTTCACCCAAAACAATTGTGAACTTTGGGGTTTTCGCACATAACCCCCTAATTTTTTTATCTCAAAAAACCCCCTGAACTTTGGGGTGTCTCACAAAAACCTCCCGGAATTTATTTATTTTTGCAGACCCAGTTCCCCTAATTGGCAAATAAATGGCAAATAATTAACATGATGTTGAGAGGAGGGAAAAACACAATTTAGTCATCTAGCATTTACAGGCAACGTATCACCTCACCCAATTGAGGGTTTTTTCTCTCTGGGTACCTCTGAGTCTAAAGGGAAATTCTATAGTATAGGACCGCTATAAGACCAACAACGCTTTATGGAGTGAAATGTTGAGCAATTAAAAAACATGTGCAAAAAATGAGTGTAGCAGAAATGAGAATGTTACGATGATCTTGTAGGCATACACTAAAAGATCGGATAAGAAATGAATATATCTGTAGTAAATTAGAGATTGCTCCTATTGAGGATAAAATGAGAGATTCGACTAAGGTGGTTTGGTAATGTACAATGGAGACCTTTAAGTGCACCAATTAGGAAAATTGGAAAAAGTGATAATATTCTATTAATGGGACAAAGAGATCTTAAAGTATACATAAAAGAACTTGGTTGGGAGCAATTAAGAAGGATATGGTAATGCTTAACTTAAGAGGGGAAATGGCCCATAATAGAACGGAATGAAAAATAGGATTCATGTGGCCAACCCCAAACATTTAGGATAAAAGCTTTGTTACTGTTTCTCTCGGGGAAATTTTGGTTATTTGTGGTTATAGACAAGGGGTCCAATGAGAAAAGTCTAAACAACTTCGCGCGGAGGGGCGGGGGTAAAGTTTAGGGCTTTTGTGAGAAAATATGCTGAAAAATTGAACCTCTTCTCTTTTAGTAGAGTTTTTTTTCTTCTAAAATTACTCAAAATTGTCTGTCTATTTTAGGTAATCCATAAACACAAGTATAACAGGGACATGCTAACTATGAAAATTTATTTTAGGTATTAATACTTTAAGCGGTGGAAGTTTACAATTGACATGCATGTTGTACCCATTTAGTTTCTTTTTCAGTTTATTATTAGTCTCTTACACGTACAATTTGCTGAACATATACTTCTAGCTTTCTAGGTTTTCCAGTCATCATGGTACTTGAAATCTTAAAACTTTCCAATATCTGTTGGCCTGTAGTCCTCCATTGGTTTTGAAAGCTCAATAAGGGCATTGTGAAATTAACCCTTTAATTTGGTCAATAAGATTACATTCCTAACATAGCTCGGCTACAACCAGCGATTGTAACATAATGGGTATGGCAAAATACAATTCAGAGATGGGCCCAGTCTTTGTATCTTAAATTATACCTATGATTCTATGCATAAAGCCCATATTATACTCATGATCTTCTGTGCATAAAGCCCAGTAGAACCATAAGTTCAAGTTACAAACACGTTAAATACTTTAGAAAGCTCCACATGCACGCCACATGCTGACATATTTACTTTTATGGACCCAAATGCATGACACTAGTAAATACAATGATCCAAAGGGGAAAATAAATATAAGAAAGTTGCACTAAAGAAAGCTAGAAGTTTATCCCATATTCTACATGTGAGGCCTACACGTAGCTACATATCTAGCATGTAATACGAGAAAATGGTGCCTTAAATTCATGGGATATGAAGTCATTTTCGCCGTCAAAGGAGCTTTGTCTATAAACATGCATATCCAGTTAATTCAAAACATAAAACAAATTCATGAACAGTGGCATCAGGCTATCTTATCCATAGTGCAAGCATACTTCACGTGGCAGCATATCTAGCATGTGATACAAAAAAAAAAATTGTTGCGTTAAATTCATGGGACGTGAATGAGTTTTGTCAAGCACGTGCTTATCTAGTTAAACTCGCATATAATGACTAACCATGTCCTAAAACTGACGTCTAACATGCCAAGATACATTCAGTTGTAGTCAAGTAAGTGAATGATGCTACATTCTGAAAGTCTTGCATAGCAACAAAATAGATATAACATCGAAGAGATATCACAGCAGCAGCAATCACAAATAACTGCAGACATCAACAAGAAGCTGACAGAATTTAATATGCCATGAAGAAATGAAAACCAAGAGAGTATCACATTAAACTTTAGTTACGTAAACTATCATCTTCGAAAAAGTTCCGTATGAGCTGAAATATCATCAATTCACAAAGATAGCACAAGAATAACAATAGAATAAGTCAAACCCTAACAGGAGCTAACGCGGCTTAATGATGGTCTTAAATGTGAATATGATTAATCGAGTTAAAGAAGTACTACTCCCTAAGCAATACTAGAAGAAACCCTAGATTATATTTCTTTTGGTAATTATACAACAACAACCATCAATAACAACGAGATAAATATGATAAGTTAGTACCATCAGCATCCCAATCTAGCATGGACGCTGGTAATATTATCAAATAATCGAACAATTAAACAGCGCAGAGATCAAAACTCCTCAAAATTATTATACCTATCAGGCTATCACCACCAGAAATGAAAAATCTAAACCCCAATCCCTAAGCACCAAAAGAACTCCAACCCACCACCCAAAATCCCATCTTTAACCAATTAAAAACAAACCCTAGCTAAACTTTCACCAAATGAAAAAATTATAAGAAAAAAATACAGGATTATACCGCAAGGAGAACCCAAAAGAGAGCCTTTTGAGCAATCAAAACAGTGTCGAAAACCCTAACCAAATCAGCAGCTCCATTGCTCTTGGAACTTCTCAAAGCAACCTCCATCTCCAGTTAAATTAGAAGAAGAAAAATACAGGAAAAGGAAAGAAAAGGGCGAAGAGAGAGAGAGAGAGCTGGAAACCCTAGCAGAGGACCGAGAGAATAATATAATCCATTAGGGGTAGATTCTAGAAGGATAATTTTAAGGAAAGAACAAAGGAATCCAGAGGCTAGGGTTCACTTAACTGGATCCAAAGTAGGAGTGAAGTTTATAAGAGGGGCGGTGGGGCGACCTAGGGTTTTTCCCGAAATGGGTCAACTAGGGTTTTGGGATTTGGGGTCTTCAAATTATAACAAAAAATATTATTAATTTCTTTATTTTCTAGTGACAATAAAAGTTAACACATGTCTACTAGAACATTTTTATTTCTATCATCTATTATTACCTTCATCTATATCTATATCTATCTATACTATTTATAAAAGAGGATTGAGTTGTTAAAACTTTTAATTGCATCTTTTACCCTTCTAAAATTTAATACTTCCTAATAATATCTCAAAATTTATTCAAGTCATTCTATTTATCGCATCATAATTATTGTTGCAATAAACATGAGAACTAATATTAAAAACTAAATATATATTATAAATTTTAATCATATTCCTCCAATTTTATTCTATTTATTACACTATAATTATTCTTGCACTAAACATAAGAACTTATATATATTATAAATTTTAACCATGTTAGTCTTATGTTAAATAAGATAAATATTTCACTTGAGATATTAGATATTATACGATAAATATACAATTTTAATATATAAGATAATAATATCATAACTTATATTTATAAATTATATCATAATTTAAGATAATTTAATATT
>JBAKGM010000233.1:40549564-40579524 GCA_037177215.1 Asparagus racemosus
TCTCCAAAGAAAAAGGGGAATGAAGGAACCTCCCCCCCCCCCCCCCCCCCCCCCCGCGAACCCCAAAAAAAAACAGAAAAAGAAAAAGAAGGACAATTAATAAATGCTTCATTTTATCCAATTTCAGTCCAGAAGGCCAGTGACCTTCAAAGCACTATTTCAGAGCATTAACCATTTGCCTTATTTTAACTTACACAAATTAGATTACTTATTTATGCCCTTATTATGTCTTCTCAAAGACGTTAATACTCTTTTTTATGTAAAATTTCTTGTTTTAGATGCAGCAGACATTAATGGAAATTGTGAACAATCTCTATGATTTTTGTTGTGCAAGTAGCATGAAAACACGCGAACACAATTTCATTTATATCTGTCTTTTGAATTTCATATATTAGAATACATAAACTTGAATAAATACGTCATCACCTACTAAAATGTTTCCATCAAATGGATCATTGCTTGTTTTCTCTCTAGGAAAATCAATTCTGGGAGTTTTGGAATATTCCAGTTGTCATTACATTATGTTCTTGACTTTCTCTTACTGAATAGAATGACAACTTATTACAAGGTGATTGCTGCAAAATTGCCAGAATTTCTTCCTTTTTTTTCAGTTAGGTGCTCCTGCAACCAAATAGCAGCAAATTTGTAGCATGATTGTTTATTTTGTTTGTGTGGGCAGCACGGGGGTGATGTGAATGCAGCAGATAACACGGGCCAAACAGCACTTCATTGGAGTGCTGTTCGTGGTAACATTGCAGTTGCTGAGCTCTTACTGAAGGAAGGGGCTCGTGTTGATGCCGCAGACTTGAATGGTTATCAGGTGTGTTTTTACTGTTTTGATATTAATTCCTCTTGTTTGAGCTGTTCTCATCAGTGTTTGTAAGTATTTAAGCTGCGTTGTTTTCTCATGGAGGCGGTTCTCATTATCTTAATATGGTTATTCTTGTGATTATGGAATTATTTACTTCTTACGGAATTATATATGCTCTTCTATCATATAATCTTTCCTGTCTTTGTTAAGCTACATAACTAAACTCTTTAAAACATAATATAGTCAGTTTGACTTAGATATCTCTAGAATATTAAACTGACTATGGCCATAGTGGATTTAAGAATGATGAAATTTAGAGGTTTAACCGTTTATGATGGGATATGCAGTTGCTTGAATTTAATTTGTTTTGTCGTTATTCCTTAGTTCTGAATCTGCACTGTTTCCTTTGTTAAGGTAAACATCCATTAAGTGACAAGCCATTGAATTCTATAGGGAAACATAAAGGAAAATATATCACTTGAAGATTTGCTTGTGCATGGTGCCTTCTTTTATTTCTTGCACATATATAGATTCCTATCACATTATGAAATCTGTAAAACCAGGAAATGCTATAGTTGATCACTTAGACTTTGGGGTGGCTTTGTTTGTGAGGTGACCATATTCTTCTGGTTCCTATATTACCTAGACTTCCAGTTAAGCATGACTGATCAGTTTTTGGCTCATGTAACTCAGGAACAACCCTCTAAAGTTGCGAACTAGGCAATAGTTTAGATCACTAAAGGAGATGTTATTCAGAGAAACGTAGCATGATTAAAGTGGATGCTTCGTGAGAATCATCTCATTGTAGATATCTATGAAGAAACTTTAACAAGTTGGTTATAAGGGCATCCATGCTTTATGGGTCAAAGAGTGTTGGGCAAATATGTCCAGAGGATGAGCAGCAGCAGCAACAGCAATTTAAAAAAAAGGCTTTATTC
Source organism: Asparagus racemosus (assembly GCA_037177215.1). Taxonomy (NCBI): domain Eukaryota; kingdom Viridiplantae; phylum Streptophyta; class Magnoliopsida; order Asparagales; family Asparagaceae; genus Asparagus; species Asparagus racemosus. Next base: position 40,551,314 of record JBAKGM010000233.1, read on the forward strand.
TACATTTTCTGGGCAGGGGATGAGTGTAACTGAGATGAGAACATGAGAGGGATGATAGAGACACGTAAAATCAACTTAAAAGAATGAGATCTCCACAACAAATCTCCAGAACAAGTTAGTAGTACTTTCCATTGAGGGCGTGTTTGGTTTTTTTCCAAAAATAATGCAAAACCAAATTCAGCAAAAAAGAAAAAAAAAGAAGCCTGTTTCCAAACGTTTCCAGGAGATTCTTGGAATTCAAAGACAGAAAACAATTTTCGTAGAGGGATGTGATTGGTTAGGGTTGATGCACACATAAATTTTCCTCAAAAAGTCTCCCTTCACAAACTAATTCATGTGTGGAACAAACCAATTGTCAAAACAAAATTTTAATGTGTATAATGTGATTTCCAGTCATTTTCCCCAAAAACGTTAGGTAATGTATCTTCTTTGCCACATCAGATACTGAGAAAAACATTCTCAAGAAGTTCGAAAATGCCCAACACGTTTTTCGGCAAATTTTTCGGCAAGATCTTTCTCGTGTGGACATGGCATGAAAAACCTGTTGAGATTGCATGAGGACTCTCCCAATGGCAAAGTCTGAGGCATCTGTATGCACAGATCGTGTTTGGGTGTGGTCTGGCAACCGACAATGTGTCTGAGCAATGCACTGATTAAGGAGAGTGATAGAATTGTAATTAATGGAGTAGGTCAGCAGGCAAAAGATCTAAGGTCTTGTTTGGCTACAAGAATTAAGGTAAAAGAGCTGTGTATGTTTTGAAGTGTAGTTAGATAGAATATTGTGCCTCATGAGAGGTCAGGCGTATTCCGCTGAAGTTTGAGAATTATCATTCAAGCATGTTCCCAAAGCCATGTTATTTGCATAAAATTTCAAAATTGTCAATACCCTAACTCATGTACACGAACTCTAGCAATTTTTATTTTTGCTTTGCAAGAGTTAGCCTTAGCTCTTGGCTGACTCTTGTATCAATCACAAGGTCGAAGGATAATCTGATCTAAGTAAATAAGGATTTAGGTAGTTTAAAAGAATATAATAGTTTATTAATGGAGCAGATGATTCGGAGCGGAAGGAATTGATGTATCCAATCCAATTACTTGGGAATGGTGTTATTGTCGTTGTTATTATAACAAATATATAGGTACTTGCTCTGTATGTATATTTTATTCTTGTGCAACACATATGATAGCTTCTAACTGTTTGGAGTTATCCAGAACTAACTGCACATGAACTGTCAAAAAGGTCGTGAAAGACAACCTCTAACTTAAAGGATCTAGTGTCTAAAAACTAGTGGACGTTGCTATTACATCCATTATTTTTTCCCATTATATTTAAAAAAACAATTGAATGATAACATGAACATTTTATTTGCAATTGATATGATGCTGATTGCAGGGGACATGCAAATTGAGATGTCATGTGCCTAGATCAGCTTATTTCATGGGCGATATTTCATCCTTTTAGGTAAATTAACTGATGGTGATACTCAGGATGGACAAAGTTACCACACTTTCTTGATTGTTCGCGTATGAATGTAAAGATCTTAACTTAGGGGATTGGTTTTTTTTTTGGTTGTTGGTTTTTTTGGTTGGGGGTGGGGTGGGGGTGGGGTTGGGTGGGTCGGGGGGGGGGTCAGTATCTTCATTATCTGTTGTTTCTTGTTTGCTTACACTTTCACGTGGTAGTCGTGTGGGCTTGATCCATTCATTTCAATAATGTTTGGGGTAAGGATAATTCTCCGGAATTATGAATACAGTTTCTTTCAGCATAAAAGAATTCAATCATGATATCTGTACTAATACTTCTCTCTTCTTAAACACTTGAAATAAATCGATAGCAGTAACTAGTAAATTAGCAATACCTTGTTATGGCTTCGTTTACTTTTGATGCTTATGCTTCTTTCTCATTGGACAAGATGTTATTGTGACTTTGGGATTCCTTTTTAATTAAGCTCCACATTGTTTCAGACCTCTCATGTTGCAGCTCAGTATGGAGAAACAGCATTTCTTTACCATATTGTTGCAAAATGGAATGCTGATCCAGATATCCCTGATAATGATGGCAGAAGCCCTTTGCACTGGTACTTGACTTATCTTTCACTGTATATACTATCTAAGATGATATTTCTCTGGGTGCTTAAGTTGTGGTCTTCCATGCTTTATAGACTTTGTTAACAATATTTTTATTTGCTAATATTATGCTAGTTGCTGCAATATAAGCAACATTTAACTATTGTATAACTTTTTGTTCCTTGTCTGTTTCCTTGCACAACATATTGTAGTTATTGCAGCACATGCTTTGGTTTTAATAATTTGAAAAAATAAGACATGCACTTTTTACATGCAAATTTGTAAATTCAACTACGTTTTTGTGTTTGACTTATTTACTTTCTGTGGACTAGTTATCATGTTCCTTTAAATTTTTTAAATTTGCAGGGCGGCCTATAAAGGTTTTGCTGATAGTATACGTCTTCTTCTATTTCTTGATGCCTACAGGGGCCGACAAGATAAAGAGGGTATATTTCCTTCAACTACTTCATTTCCCCTCCTAATTCTCTCTCCATTAAGAGATTATTTACTTTTCTGTACTCTCATTTGGCTATGTTCATCTCTCTCCATTATCAGGTTGTACTCCTCTTCATTGGGCTGCCATAAGAGGGAATCTAGAGGCATGCACTGTTTTAGTTCAGGCAGGGAAGAAGGAGGATTTAATGGTGCCAGATAACAGTGGTTTTACTCCGGCACAGCTAGCATCTAATAAGAATCATCATCAAGTTGCTTTTTTCCTCGTAGGTATTCTATGTCTAGCAATAGCCTTTCCATTTTCCATCATTTGCTGCATGTGGACATATTCATTATTTGCTATTGATTGCACAAAGCCTCCCATTTTTTGGCTTCAACTTGTAGAAATATGTAACCTTTTGTTGTGTCATGGCTTAGACTATGAATGTTTCATCTGCCTAACATGTTAACTATTCCAAAACTTTTTCCGTAGGGTTCCACCGGTATTTTATTCTGATGATACTTTCATTTTCTTTCTCCTGTGGTTTTCTGGATGTGCAAATATTCATTGTTTGTTACTATTAAGAAAGCTTTTCAAACATTTTCAATGTATAAGACTTGCAGCGGCACATAATTTTCTGTTGTTTACCGATGGGAGCATGACAGTTTTCTGTCAGGTTAACATACTGAAAGTTTAAAAGAAATTTGAATTATAATTCATCTGTGTGTCGAAGGAGATATTCCACACCTTGGCGACCATAATTATTAATAACCATAGAAACATCTATATCATATATATATGCTTGTAAAGTCTTCAACATTTCCTTTTTTCTAAGCTTCCTGTAAAAGGAAAAGAAATTACCTCATCATGGTTAAGAAGTATCCTTCTTTTCAGGGCAATGCTAGAAGGTTGTTTGACAGACGTTGTGATGGAAATAGCCCGCTTGGTAGACTATCGAAATTAGGACTTGCACCTGCATTGTGGTGTGTAATTATTATTCTGCTTGTTACTTATATACATTCTGTGCTCACAGGTATGTAGCCATTCCATTTGTGTCTTTTTGAAACATTAAACATTGTTTAATTAATACTTGTAATTTGCCTATCATCTTGTTTTTTTTGTTCAGCATCTTATTTTCCGAAGTTGACAGCTGGGTTTGGACTTCTTGCTTGGTCTGGGGTTTTACTGGCAACTATTGGACTCGTTATGTTTTATAGGTGCAGTAGGTATGTTTAGAATCTGTCTTTTTTCCGATATCCTTTTAGAATCCGTATCATATTCTGTGTATCCAGGTGCATTCCTAAAATTGAGCAAAATGTCTGCTTACTTTATAGATAAGTATCTGAAACCTGTAAATTTAGCCAGTTTTTCCTTACACAAAAAAGTTCCAAAGTTTGGTCAAACCATATAAGTTGATTGTCCCCCCCAATTTTGGTGATGCTTGAGCCTTTTTCATACTCCTAAAGATGCTATGAACGTGAAATATTAAAATCTTTCCTAATTAGTTTTTGTGTGCTGATTTTATGTTGAGCATTTTGCAAGCCTAATGCTTATTATAGACATAAAAAAGTTTATAATTAGGTCTTCTAAGCTCCAGGGGTCCTTGCAGACGCTTTGACTACCAAAGTGGATGGTGCATGGGAGTTCTTTCCATTGCACATTTCCAGTCTCGAAACTGAGCTAGTGACTAAATAGAAATTGGAGATAAGCAAAAAGGATAGATGTTTTATTTCTATTGTTGATATTTATGCGAGTGATATATTAGTTAAGATATTTTATTAGGTTTGTGTTATTTATGGAATTGAAGCTGCTAGCAGGCAAACATTTGGGAGTAGTGTCATGACTTCATCCTATTTCTCTTAAGACATGTGTCATAGGCTCATAGCCACAGTTTGTTTGTCACGGAAGTAACACTTGTAGCATATGTATGTGTGGTTGTGTTTCTCACTGGGTGTGTACATATTCTTTTGAAGAAACATAGCCTGGTTTTGAATCTGGGACCTTCCATAATCCAATCGCAACCCTTTAGCACGGATTCGGGCCTCACTGGCCTGTGGAATAATTTAACGGTCAAATTTTATTGTTGTTTATATTTTAGATTTGTCCTTCATAACCATAGGGCAGTAATAGATATGCATGACCCTGCTGTTTGCAGATTTTACAAAAAGGTGTTTCGATATAACTTGAAACAAGTACGTTTTCTAATAACTGTGCGTGACTGCTTTTCATTATGGACCATGAAACCTAATGGAGTTTGATGGATAGTAGGCGAATCCTATTTTTCATAACTGAAGTTTAGTTTTATGATATTCTGTTTTAGAAAAATTCTTGGGTAACCTATACTAGATTCAGTTTTTATAATTCAACTTACAATTGCCTTACTCATGGCGAACTGTTTGTCACTGGTGTATTTATTGCAGGAAGGATCCTGGTTTTATCAAAATGAATGTCCGTGATTCGGAGAATCTCAGGGATGATGTAGGTTGCTTTATCTGTGGATTAGTTCGATTACCTTTTCTGTCTATCCTTTTCCTCAAAATGTATATCAGTAAACTTTTTTATTTCCGGATCTCTCAGAAATTATTAGCTGGCTATTTTTGTCCTTTTGGTATAGCAATGCACATTCTTTCGTAACTTTATTTGGGCTTATAGTACTTAAACTAACAGCAAATTGAAGTAACATATAACTTGTTAGAAAAATTAAACAAAAGTTGAAGGCTTTTACCTGTTTATGCAAGTCTCACTTGATATAGTTACACATTTATTTTGATGTATGTGATCCTACATAATAACCTACTTTATTTTGCTGATTAGTGTTTTAGGCTATAAATCATGTACTTCCACAGACACGTAGCTGTGCCCAAGCTAAAACTGATTTTTTGCTTTAAGACATATAAGTCCATTATTTCTGTAATTAGGTTCATGAGATCAAAATTTGTTTATTAGTAAAAAATGTCTAAATTTGTTAAGGTTGTAATCTATTTACCTAATTAATAAGTAACAGTTAAAGAAAGAAAATTCCAAATCTCTTTATGTCCCTTCATGGAGTTCCTATATTGTCCAAACTCATTCAAAATGCTTAGCCCTGAAGACAAATTAGTGTTACTTGAATTTGTTGACAATTCCGAGTAATCCATTCATTTTGTTCTCACCATTTTATTGTTGACCATCACTTGGCATTTTCATCGTGTTACATCACCATACATATATCTTGTTATTACCCACGTATACATTTCACTATGTCCGGCTTTTTAAGTTCTCATTAATATGTTGTGTCCTGTGTCCATAGCCATGTTTTCGGCTATATATGTTAGTGTTTGTGTTTCCAATGTAATCTTTCAATGGCATTTTGTAGGAACCTTTATTGAAGATGGAACTGAACAATCCTGCTTTACTGGCTGGGAATTGGTCCCAGCTATGTGCTACATGCAAGGTGACATTTTTAAAAATCCTATACTTGTGTTGGTGGCAAGTTTATGTTTTGCAACTTTGATTCGAGTTAGTAAAATGATTTACAACCTTGGATTTAATGCTTTCACACCTTTTGATATCTAGATAGATTGGAAATGGAAAATCCCCGCGCTTGCCATTTTTTGTCTATTTGACACCTTAAATTCAGCGTAAGAAACTAGTGAATTAAAAGAAAAAAAAAAGAAAACTGCAGGAATACATGCTATTAGACAACACTATCAAAGAAAGAAGGATGTCAAGAAAATTTATTTCTCAAGCTTAGGTAATGAATAAATAATAGTTTCATTCATCAGCTCTGATTCTGAGACAGTGTAGAATCATCATTTGTAACTACTAAGGGGTTGTTTGGTTGCTTTCCATCATTTTCCCCCAAAATCGGAGTTTTGCGGCCGGAAAATTTTCCTTCACTTTCCGGTCTCAAATCCTACATGATGTTAGCATTTTTCTTCACTTTCGGGTTGTTTTGACAAACCAAACACACTTTTGAGGAAAAATGTGAAAATAATTTGCATTTTCCTTCATTTTCCGTCATTTTCTGCATTTTTTTACCCAAACAAACAGGCCCTAACTAGAATTCCATAACCAACTACTTATTAATCTTATCTAAACAAATTAAATCACATCTCAGTTATCCCAACAACCCACAAGTAAATTGAATTTCAATTATCCTAACATCAACTTCCCTAACAACTTCTCTTCCGGAAAAAAAGGGTCTTCATTTAAGCTAAAAAATTAATACTAATCTAATAAATCAATAGAAGTCGAAATCTTTTCATTGTAATTTAGATTGCTCCAGTCCAGATGTTCTCTATAGAATGTATAATTACATTTAATCATTCTTCATTGCATGGTAGGTCAGTTCACTTCAAAAATCCATACTTCTATAGTTCTACTGTGGTACGGTACATGAGACCATAATGCCTCTAACGCAAACATCCGCATAAAACTTTGTTTATTAAGAAGCTGAATATATTTATGTTGTAGAAGAATGCGGTAGATTGTGTTTGATGGTTTTTAAAATTACGAGGCCTCACCATGATTTAGTCTCTTCTTGACATTAAAATTTGTAAATTGTTCCCACTTGATGCACCTTCAAGATATGCCTGCCATATTTAACACAATTACTATACACATGCATGCGATGTGTGTGCTTTATTTGTTGGACGGGGGAGCAGGGATGACGAGGGAAAGTAATAAAAGTTCATAGTTAACGTTATGTTTTCAGTTCTCTGGGTGATGCCTCTGTTTGCGATAGAACTGTATATAATCCTGAGTCCCTCTGATTTATCTCTTTTGAATTCTTTAGATAGTCAGGCCTTTGCGTGCTAAGCATTGCTCCACTTGTGACCGCTGTGTCGAGCAGTTTGATCATCATTGCCCATGGGTATCAAATTGTATCGGAAAGGTGCATTGTTCCTTTAACTCGAATCTTATATTTTCTCTGATTCCATCGCTCTGCAGTTGTTCTGGATGTAAATACTACTTGCATTCTTGTTGTAATCATGTCCATTCTCTTGTATCTGATTAATACCCATCTGTAACCGCAGCGGAATAAACGGGATTTCTTCATGTTCCTTGTTTTAGAGGTGTCTGCCATGGTGATAACAGCTGCCGTAACCATGGCAAGTATGTGCATTCAAGAATGGCCTTCTTCGTAACTTTTTTTCCTTGTTAAAAATAATGGTTTTTTTTAGAAACCTGTAATTGACGGGGAATAAAACTTTTTAGGACTCAAGACAGATCCAACTGCTCCACAATTTTTTGGTGCCTGGATGAACCATGCTGCTACTCATCACCCAGGAGCCATTTTCTTTCTGATAATGGATTTTCTTCTTTTCTTTGGAGTTGCATTACTGACTGTAATACAAGCATCACAGGTATGTTGCTAGTATTTTTATCAAAAGTTATGGTTAATTAATATCTATGTTTAGTGCACTCTTTATGATACCATATAGTACTCTCGAGATTATTCTAATGTTGCAAATTGATGGACCGTGTAGTTTGATCTCGCATAAGGTCCAAGAAGTACTATAATCCTATAAATTTTTGCTGCATAGTTTTACTATATTAAGATATGATTACGGATTCTTTCCTTCATCCAAAGACTCGTTCATCTCGGTGTCAGAAATAGTGTATGCAAAACTCCCCTCACTCCTCTCACCCCTTCCATCTAACTTATTATTCAATTGCATTATTACCATCTTACTATTTCATGTTGCTTCATATGGAGTAGTTGATATGCCCAATAATCTCTTGTTCCAATGCAGCACTACATTTTGTTTCTGATGCTGGTTTGTAAACCCTTTCAAGCTCTTAATAATCTGAATTATGTGGCTCTATCTTCCAATAACAATATTTGGATATTTGTTTGGGTAAAAGTTTGCATCTCGTTGAGTATTCAGTGACTTGGATCTAATGTGTGTGCTGGATCATAGTCATAGGTTTGGCCTGTGGAAATTAGGCAGCAAGGTGAAAAATTTTATGTTCAGGAAAGATCCAGAAAATTTGAACTGAGGAATAACTTGCGTTGACTTACAAATGAAGCAACAAATACTAAGCAATGCCCTTGAGCTCATGCTACTGCAATTTTCATAAACAGTATCCAAAATTATCTTGCTTATAATTTGCAGTAACTGCAAATTATAATCAGTAGAATTACCGGTACCAATTTCATTGATCATCATGTTTTATTCTTTCTCCGGAAAGAGAAACTGTAGTCATCTCCTCAATGCATCTTTTGTCGTCCTTCAAACATCTTCCTAATAACTCGCTCCTTACGCAGATCTCTCGAAATATCACAACGAACGAAATGGCAAATGCTCCACGTTACAGCTACTTAAGAGGCCCAGGAGGGCGTTTCAGGAATCCATATGATCATGGAATTCGCAAGAACTGCACGGACTTCCTAATAAACGGCTACAATGAAGATATCGAGCTACATGAACAAACTTCTGAACGCTCCGATGAAATTGGTCTGATCCAGTTGAACAGAAGCAATACAAGCAATGTTGACCACCACTCTCATCACCACACAAATGGCAATGCCCATGTTTGTATCGGCGTAGAGTCCCAGAATTCAAGAACGCATGTGCAAGGAAATGCACGCGGAAATTCTTCACAGGGAAACAGTAGTAATTCTCATAGTGGTAGGAGTGCTGGAAGTCCTTTGGGCTTGGGGCTTGGGCTTGGGCTTGGAAGGAACAATGTACGCCATAATTCACGTTCGGTTTTGGCTTCTTGATTCGACGCTCTTTTGTGAATGGGATATGTGCTCTTTGTTGTTGTAATGGCACGTCATCTTCGTTCCTTGTTTATATATTGATTTGGTCTGCTTTTATTCTCTTTTAGTGTTTTCTCGTTAGAATTGTTCGCCGTTTTGTTCTATACAGTCAAATGCATTGCGAGGTTTAAGCAGGTTTTTTGTTTTGTTTTGTTTTGATATTCTAGTGTTCATTTGTATTTAGATAAAGAAATTATTGAGGATGTATTGATTGGACGACATGGGATAATTGGTGGTTATCAAATTTGTCCGAAGAAATAGCAGGAGGAATTGTTTATTTATTCTTTTTTATTTTGGTTTATGGTTGGCCGCATATCTCTGCCCTTTATTAGTTAATTTACAGTTGGTGGTTGTGATATTTTGATTCCTTTCAGCTTCTTGCTGTGTGATTGACCGGGGGTGAGCGCAGTTCGGTGTTGACCCGACTGAATTTCAGCGGGGTGGTTTTAGAAAAGCCGTGGTTTGGTTTGTTCTAAAATGTTTGAAACCAAAGTAACCGAACTAATTGCTTTCAACATAATTGCTTAAAATTTATGTTTGTTCAATGTAAGAAGATAATTTATTCTAATCTTTTTATATATTTTAGTTGATAATTATTTGATTTTAGTTTGTAAAGTTGTTAATTTGACGAGTTCTCTCTTTGATCTGTGGGATGTGAGATGAGTAAAAGGTTGAAAGGAGTAATAGTCTTGTATTTTAGCTAAAAATTCTTTAACTTTACTTGTCCGGCTAAACCTAACTGAACTGCATCAAACCGATTTAATACGCTTCGGTTCGCTTTGAATCTAGCTTGCTTCGGTTTGGGTTGATAAAAAATAGTCAAACCGACCGTTTGCTGACCCCTTGTGTAACCCCTCTTGCCGATCATGTTACCAAATTCATTAGTATTTCAAATTACATTCGGGTTTTAACGTAAGTTATTCTCTATTTTGAGGGTTTAATTTAATATTTTGAATCAGTCCCTCGAACATATTTAAATTTCAATTTAGTCTCCTAAAAATCTTACTAGTTATTTTAATTTAGTACCTGCATCGGTTATTTTGTCTAAATTGCTAACTTTAGGTTACTTGTTAACAACGGCAAAGAACATTTCTACCTTCAATTAGCTGTTGTTTACCACACATGAGGGAGCCGTTACACAAATTAATTTGAAAAATCTAGGATTAATTACAATTCGGTTCACTGAGGTATGTTGTAACTACACTGGTGACTCCAGGGTATTATATATACATGGATAACCTAGAGTATACTGACTGTAATTATATGAGTAACCTTGAGAATTGCTCTTTTCTAGACTTTAGGGTCACCAATATAGTTACAATTAGTACCTACGTACATACACAAACTCCAGGGTCATCTGTGTAACAACATCATACCCCAGTGTATCAGGTGTTTATCCAAGTAACTAATATATTTTAGAAAATAAAAAAAATCCAATCATTTGATATACTAGTTCAAAATATTGATGATTTAAGGAAACAATCTCGAAGAAATCCGTATTACAATAATACTATATTTTGAAAAATAGATTTAAGATAACTATGATTTACAGGCAGGTATGAAAAACACCATATTTTCTGTATAAGAAGGGGGAAAAAAATGTTATGCTGACCCAACGACCTAATAGGAAATTCGATGATTTGCGGGATTGATTACGAAATATGGAAGATGTAAGGAACTAATAACTAGAAAACCCCGTTAAGAAAAAAAAAAGTAAACTTTTGTTGAGGGGTTATATGGAATTAGAACAAAGTTAGCGTATTATATACGCGTATCTAAATAACCAAAAAAGTAGCAAACGGATCTAAGCTCCAAATCCAATAAGAAAAACCCCGCTATCTTAAACCCTCGTCTTCTGCATCTCTCCGACGCCGCCTCAATTTTGTGAGGGGAAAAAAAGGGCATTTTGAACAAATAAAACCCTAGAAATCCCATTCCCAATTCCCAATCGAAGAAGTAAAGCTATGGGAATCTTCGAACCCTACCGTGCGATTGGCTACATCACCAGCGAAGTCCCCTTCTCCGTTCAGAGACTGGGCACCGAGTCTTTCGTCACCGTCAGCGTCGGCAAAGCTTGGCAAGTTTACAATGTAAGCGTCCTCATTTATTCCTCCTTGAATTTGTTTAGTTGAAAAGATTGGTTCTTGTCTTGGTTTTGCGTGGTCAAACCCCTAATTTTTGGTATTTTTATTTGTATTTTTATGCAGTGTGCTAAACTGAGTTTGGTGATGGTTGGTAAGGATCCACACTTTTTATCTACGCTTCTCATTTCGATGCTATTAAGAAGTTCTTTTTTTTCCCTTCTTGTTTTCTAATTCCTCTTGGAAAGTTCCCCCTGCTGAAATTACATTAACCAAAAAAAAAAAAAGAACTTCAGTGCTATGTCCTGGATTCTTATTGTTTTTGATCAGTGCATAATCTCTCATTGAAGGGCCTCAACTACCAAAGAAGATTCGAGCTCTTGCGTCATTTCGAGAGTATACTTTTGCTGCATTTGGGACTGAAGTTGGTGTGTTTAAACGTGCTCATCAGGTTAGTACATATTTCACATAATGATGTACTCATCAGAAGCTTATAGTTTGTACTGATTTTTTTATGTTTCATGAGATGGATTTTTCCGTGACTCTGATGCATATGGATATGGTGACACGCATACATTCAGCACAGATATGATATACTATAAATATCATAGAACTAACAAATTTGTTCCCGTTGGAGCCAACTAGTTAACTACATTTACTGTATTCGATAATGGTAGTAAAGCCGCATGTGTATCTTGAATCGTCCATGGATGTGTAAGTTTGGCATCATTTGAAATACTTATCCGATATTATGTCCTATTATTTATTATTATATATTTAAAAATTTGCTAAACTCAGACGAATTTGTACCTATTGGAAATGTTTACAAAACCTTTCATTTAGATGCTTCAAGTTTAAGGATGCTTAACTGTTTTTCCTTTGATGCATGAGTTTATATTGCATAATCAAAAGAGGTCAGTCTACCTAACAACAAGTTAGCCATGTGGTTTATGGCAAAGTTAAACGCTTGCTAATAGATTGGCTGGAGGCAATGCTCTTGCTGACTTGTTGTTATAGTGACAACACAACACCAACAATAACAAAGGCTTTATCTCACCTTTTTGGGATCAATACATGAATCCTATTCTTGCGTTCAGTTCCATTAGATTGATATGTGGTTCTAAAATTTGTTAAAAGTCTTTTTTTTTTGGAACTTTCTTTGAGCTAATGCTTCAGAATTTATCTTGCTTCTACATGAGAGTGTTTAGGTGCTGATGTCGGTCATTGTCATGATGCTTGGATCTGTAGGCTGCACTACGTTCCTCTAGAACATCATTTTAAATTTATTTATGGTTAAAATCATATTCTGATTCTTTGATGGGAGGATTTCTGGTAATTACATTTTGAGTTTGAATACTATAATGTATTTCTTTCCAGCTGATAGTACGAAACATATTATGGTGACAGAGTCCCCTATGAATAAATTTTGTCCTTGCTGAAACTACCTCTACCATCCTCATCTTCTCTTTGAATGCTACGCTATTAAATCAGGTTTTCTTGTTATGAACCTTTTACTCAGGTAGCAACATGGAGTAAACACAATGACAAGGTTAATCTTTTGCTTTTACTTGGAGAACATGTCTTAAGTGTTGATATTAGAGGCAATTTATTCATCTGGGCATTCAAAGATGTAGAGCAAAACTTTGAACCAGCTGGGCATATCTTGCTGGATGAGAACTTCTCTCCTAGTTGCATAATGCATCCAGATACTTACCTAAACAAGGTAGCTTCAGAACATTTAAATCTTAAATTTCTGTTGAGACCTTTATACTGATTCTTCTGAACTTTACTTGTTATCAAAATCTTTGTTATGTACTATGCTTAAATCAGGTCATTGTTGGCAGCCAAGAAGGTTCATTCCAACTGTGGAACATCAGCACGAAGAAGAAACTGTACGAATTTAAAGGATGGAACTCCTCTGTTTACTGTTGTGTGTCTTCACCTGCTCTGGATGTAGTTGCAGTTGGTTGTGCTGATGGAACAATCCATATTCACAACGTGCGTTATGACGAAGAGATAGTTTCATTTACGCATTCTACACGTGGTGCTGTAACTGCCTTGGCTTTCAGCAGCGGTAATTCTTAGCTGATCTCTTTCAGTTGGCTACTAAATTCAGATTTGATGTGATCTATATAGCCTTCCTCCTTTTCGGTTAGGTTATCTGGTCCTTTTTGATATCTCTTTACACACTTATATGAGCTGGCTTTTGAAATTCCATAGGAATACTGTAAAGTCATTTGAGATTAACATTTGAAAATCATATGAGAAATTAGAGATGAGTAAAATACCATGTATGTATATTTGCAAGACTAACAATAGACTGCTATCTGAGATTGGTGGGTCTATAAATAGTTTAATATGAAATACTGGAGTAAACTTTTGTACTGTTGCCTTTTCATGTCTGTACATGAGTGAAGGTATGTAGTCCTTATAGTTCTTGTGACAGAATGATACTATCTATAGTACATGAATGATTGTAACACTTTCCATATGCTTGAACATGTTTTAGCCCCGCTAGTGATTATCTTGTTGTTCAATGTTTGCCTGTTACTTACTTGGAACTACACCTGTATACAATCTATTAATGTTTTACTCGCCAACAGTATCTTATTGTTGGCAAGTTTTTATTGAACCTGTCCCTTATTTAATCCTATTATATCTATAGTATACAATCTATAGCTGGATAGATTAGATATATTCACGAGTGTTTTCTGATTCTTGGAATGAAAGGTACCTGCTTTTATCGTAAACTGATGTTTGTTTTGTTATTGAAGTGGTTATAGAAGTGACTTGAAGTCAAGTTGTGCCCCTAATGAAACTTTGAATGTTATGAAATATGTATTTTTACTCGTCACAATTTTTCTCCATATTTGTGCTATTACCTCGACTATTTTCACTTTTTTGTTTAATATTCTTGTATTTTGTAGATGGTCAACCTCTCCTAGCTTCTGGGGGTTCATCAGGTGTGATATGCATATGGAATTTGGAGAAGAAGAAGCTCCAGTCGGTCATTCGAGAAGCACATGATAAATCAGTAGTATCACTTCATTTCTTTGCCAATGAGCCTGTTCTTATGAGTGCTGCCTCCGATAATTCAGTGAAAGTAAGAGAATCTCTTGTTCTGTACACATGTGCATTAGTCAGTACTACTTTTGCAGTAGTACAACTGATCTATCTTTTATATCTTCAAGAACGTAAAGGTGCATGCTTCTTACAGTTTGTCTTAACCATTAGCACAGCACGTATCATGCAGCTGCCCGCTGCAGGAGATAGTGCATATTTAGATTCCTGTATATTTAAATGTGGGCATTATCATGCATGTTCCTGTCACTACACTTTTCCAAAGCTTCAGATCTAACAATATGTAATCTGCTTATATCATTCTACTTTTAGCTTCTTTTAGATATTAAATACCTTTTGGAAATTCAAACTGGAATTTGTTTTCCCCCCCCAATGCAATTGGGAAAAGATTTAAGTGAAGCTACATGGATGTATTGAAAGACATCATCGATGTGATAGCAGAGTCAAGGAAAAGATTTAAGCTGAAACATACTTGTTTTAGCCACATTCAGCAGTTGTTTAGCAAAAAATAAGTCCCGGATGATAGAACTCTAGAAAAGGCAATTAAGATAATAATGAACAAAAGTGAAAGTAATTACACATCTACTAAAGTTAGTTTGAAGTCTCTAAGAAAATAGTAAAAAATAATGAAATCAACAAAAGTTCAAAAGAATTCAGGTAAAAATAGAAGTAAATTGGTGGCAGAGAAGAAAAGAATGAGAGTGAAAGAAAGTGATTTATGGAATTCTTGGTCCCTCAAATCTCTCTTATTAGAGTGGAGAGCGGCTGGGTTAATCTCTTCAGATATATTCTGACTTAGGATATATCAAACTTTTGTGCGATTCATAGCAAGTAATTAGTCATGGCTTCTTGTATAAGTGGCTATTGCCTGCTAAATAGTTAGTATTAACTTCTTACATAAGCAGGCTTTGATGTGGGCTGCAGTAGGAACCAGAAACTGCCCACTTAACTTAAGATATTAGCTGATAGTTTGTGTTTAACCCTTCATTTCTCTTATCTTCATGAAAATATCCTACTAACTATTGACAGGTATTTCACAAATAAAATCTTAATAATAAAACTGGGGTACACATCTCCATTTTACTAATAACTTGCTTACAAATCTTATTTAACAGATAATATTTTTCTTTGAAAATATTTTATATATAGAATTTTTTAATCAAACTGAAACTGAAACTCTTTAAAACTGCAAAAACTTGCAGGAATCAAACTTTCAGGAAGGGGCCAAAACAGATGAATGTAACTTCTCAAGCCTTGATAAAATTTCAAATCTGAATACATGGTGTTAATATCTGGTGATCATGGATTCTTGTGAATAATGAACATCAAACTGAAACTCTCTAAAACTGCTAAAAATTGAAGAAATTAAACTTTTAGGAAGGTACCAAAACAAACAAGGCAATCATGGATTCATATAAATATAATTTCTTGCTTAGAATCTCTTCAGGGCTGGATTTTCCGAAATTCGTGTGATTATTGCTATGCACTTTTTGATCTTTTTTTGATCCATTGAGAACTATCCGCCATATAATATTGTACCATTTAGGGTCTTAACAAAGGGATGGGCGACTTCAATTATACATGGATACCCGGCAGAGGTAATTTGGCTTCTATTGGGAAATTGTAAGAGTTATCTTGAGAGAAGCTCCTGGCTTCTTGCATTGTTATCCGTGGTCAGTTGCCAGCATAATTTAATCTATTTATTGCAATTAGTATGAGCCATATACTAGGGTTGTTTGCTGTGGCATGAATCACCCAGAATAATCAACATTGATTATTGCCCTTCAACACTCAGCGGATACAATCTCCTTTTCTCTAAAGTAGCCTTATCGGGGGAACTTTAAATTTTAGACGCATTGGGCACCTGTGTTGTGGGCATACCTTGAGCATGTCAAAAACACTTTCAAGACATAAAACTGAAAAACAATCAAGGTCTGTTGCAATCTTGGAGAGTTTGGTACTAGATTGTATCATATAAAACGTCTAAGGAGAAGGATAGCCTTCACCAAATGTCACTCAAAATGTGACCACACTAGGTTATCTTCATGTCCTCTTTCTATGTCTTATGGTACATGATGAAATACAGCCCCAAAACAATGCCTGTCATGAGCTTACAATAATATGCTTGGATCAAAATGCTATCGGACAGTGCACTAGTACGACTTTCTGCACTTATTAATTTCTTTAAGTTTGAGCTGATGTAGTAGGTAGGAAGGTTTTGATAAAGATACTTGAGATAACTTTGCCATTCAATTTACATGAATCACCTATAAGAGTTATCTTGCAGAATAGCGATTTCGTTCCGCAACTAGTTACCAGATGCCAAACAGACTAATAAAGTAACTATTCATTTCATATTAATTAAATTTAGAGCCACTTCTGTTAAATTTTTGCACATCATATGCTTACCATATGCAGAAGAATTAGAAAAGTTCACAATTTTTTTCTTTGTCCAGTTTGCAATATGTCTAGTTTGTTTCATTGTGTTCTTTATTTATTAAGTAATTGCATCTCCTTATTGGCATTTATTTATTTTTTTTAATTTTGTAATAGATGTGGATTTTTGATACTAGTGATGGAGAGGCTCGTCTTTTACGCTTTCGAAGTGGTCATAGTGCTCCTCCTTTATGCATCAGGTGAAATTTTCTACTAAAGCACGTGCTTCTTTTGTTTTCCTTTGCATTATTTTATTTCCCGTTAGGTTAACCATATAACCTTGCACACCCTAAGGTCTCTGCATATTCATTCATCCTTAGAACTTCATTGGTGTAAATTTATCCACATCACGCTAATAGGTAGTGCTTTTGTTGATTAAATGTTGTTTTGCTAATTTCTTGAAAGAAAATATCTCAAAATTTTTTACTGCTTTTTTAGATTTTAGTCTGGTATATCTGAAATGTAACCCTTTTCATTTACTGGTGAATTAAGTTTACAGTAGTCTGAAAAAGCCCTTCAAATATTTTCTTTAAATACATACAATTATTTTTTTTGAAGATGTTCTTGCAGTGGGTGATTAGATTCAAAGAGGGTTTTCATAGTCTGGATTGTCTCAATCTCTGTGAATCTTTTTCTGTACCAAATGTCTGCAAGCTATTGTCATTGATAATTGTTCAATTCTTGATGTATCAGATTCTACAGAAATGGAAGGTGCATATTATCTGCAGGTCAAGATCGTGCTTTCCGGCTTTTCTCAGTAGTGCAGGTTTGTGTCATTTTGATTTCCATGTAGTTATGCTGATTTTAGTTTTGAGTGAGTAATTCACACCTATCTTTAGTTTCTTACTAATAAATGCCCATTTCAGTCACATATGCTTGTCATTCTATCATTTTAGAAAATGTTAACATTACTGTTTTATTGGCATTACCTATCTTGCATAGATACTTCATAGAGGACTTGCCCGTATCTAATACTTACTGGATACACAGATATGTTGAGATTTGTTAAATACATCCTAAACTTTATGATGTATTTGAGATGTAACTGAAAATATACCAGTGTCAGTGAGTATGAAGTTAAAAATTTAATTCATGCATGAAGTGGTTCATAAGATTTATTTTGATTCAAGCGGATGCTTATATGAAGAGTACTAGGTCAATCTAGAAAGTTCATTGTGTAGTGTACTATAGTTATTTATATTATTATGTAATTTGATATATAGATATGTTAGTGCTTTATGTGTACTTAAGTGAAACGTAGATGTAGGTATCTGACTAGTCTGCTACTTAACTAGTCTGATATGGCAATATATTGAAGTAAACCTTTTGTGTCAATTCTATTTGATGCTTAGGGTATTCATTTTTTTGGTAAAAACCCATTAAACAAATTTGGGTTGTATCTCTTGTTTAAATTAATTAAAGTTCACTATTTGGGCAGGATCAACAAAGTAGAGAACTTTCCCAGCGTCATATAACGAAAAGAGCCAAGAAACTCATGATGAAGGTATAAAGAGAGACGATGAATTCATTGTTTATTACAATCTTATGGACTGTTTTTTATGAATGTTTTTTTCTTTATTTTATTTTATTTTTTCCTTGTTTTTTGTGATTGTTTTTGAACAAAAGGTGATAACCTGACTTGCTCTGCATGCCTGTTTACTATCTTCTTCTTCTTTTTTTTTTTGTGGATAAAGAGGTATCTAACTTAGCACTATTGCTTTTTCTCAGGAAGAAGAGATCAAGTTGAAGCCTGTTATCACCTTTGATGTTGGTAATAGTCTCTCCTTTGACATTCTGTTTATTTATCGTCATAGGAAATATTCTGGGTAAGTACTCATATTATCATATTGACCGAATTGACATTACACCCTGAGCTTCAGATGGCGTATGTTAAGGAGTGTGTTCCTGTATTTGGAATAGCGCAATGATGTTATATTGTAGTCTTGGAGGGCCCATGCTTGACTGCAGGCCTTAATTTGTGGAATTAAATAGTTTGGTAAAACCAGTCCCTTCACGTGGTCTCATTTCATCCTTCTGGCTGAGGGAAGAATGTGTGAAATTATGTTAGAAAGTTGTTGAAGTCCATATTTGAGTGCGGCGGGGCTGTTTCTAATGTTTAGTAGACTTCTCTAGGCCTTAAGTTTTTGAAATGTAAATTGCAGTTTCTTCAGTTTGCCTTGCTTGAGTTCTATGGTTTAAAAAAGATGCTCCTGATCTCATGATCGTTGGCCCAAAATAAACTGACTTACTAAAGTTGCCAATGCTTGTGCTTCCAAAGTCCTGGTCCATAAGTCGCCTTACTATGTAATTCTTCTTCATGTTACCTAAATTTTAAACTATGTTTCACGGGTGCGGGTGCAGGTGCGGGTGATGATATTTGAAAGAATTCTGCTCTATATACATCACAGCATTGTTTCTATGCCATGATAACTGTTGCATGTCATCTTACATTCGCCAAAGTCCTCTCCTAGCTTATAATGCGTTTTCCCACTATTCTTTAAGATACATTCTTTTTTTTTAATAGTTTGTTTGTTTACTGATCTTGCATTTAAAAAAAAAAAAATTTACAGCCGAGATCCGTGAGCGTGATTGGTGTAATGTTGTGACCTGTCATATGGATACTCCACAAGCTTACGTGTGGCGTCTTCAGAACTTTGTCCTTGGCGAACATATTCTCACACCTTCCACCGACAAGCAAACACCTGTTAAGGTATGTTCTTTTCAAATTTGTTTAATACACTGTAGGTAATTTTACTTGTTTATTACCACGACAATATGACATATATAAAAACATCAGTGTAAGTATTAATTCTCTCTAGTTTGTGATGGAAGTTATGGGTAATTTTAAGCGTTCTTCTATTTTCCTGACAGGCTTGCACAATTAGTGCCTGTGGTAATTTTGCTATTCTGGGCACTGAGGGTGGCTGGATTGAACGGTTCAACCTCCAATCAGGGATCAGCCGAGGCAGTTATGTGGACGTTACTGAATCACAAAGTTGTGCTCATGATGGGCAAGTGGTTGGAATTGCCTGTGATGCTACAAACAACATCCTGATAAGTGCAGGATACCATGGTGACATCAAGGTTTGGGTTACTGAATTGATGTATTGTGTTCCGTTTCATACCTTAGCTGAGAAATGTGTTATCTATAACTAGTAAACTTATGAATATTATATTTCTGAGACATTCACATTGCAAAATTAGATTGTAATTAAGAAATGAACTGAAAACAAAATCAAAGTTTCTTCATCAAATTTTAATTTGATATGTAGCTGGAGATGTGGAAACAACTTTTGGAAAATATCCAATTTCACAGGTATATTGGATTAGGTGGCTGATTGACACATTACTGAGAGGTGTAACCCATTTGGCGAAAACTGATCATTTCCCCCCTTCATTTATCATATAAATGAACTTCAACACACGCTAATTTAATTATTCGGCAAAAGATGCAAGTACTATTTCCTTCATGAAACTTCCTTCATAGACTCGATTAGCTGAGTGCTGAAAATTGGACCCATTTTTTGCTTGTTAATCTTTTAGCATTATTTTTTGAATCTTTGATGTGTGGAGCTGCTCACACGGTTGCTTTTGTGAGTGACTTGGCAAGACTAGGAAGAGTTTCATTGTAAAGTTACAAAAGTGGATAGATGCACTTGAAGCTAATGCTAAGCATGCACATGATGTACTTAATTTTAACATAATAAACAAGCATGTAACGTGTTAATATTGGTAACTTGGAAGCAGTAGGAGTGCCACTTCTGTTACCTACTTAGCTTTCACCAGGATATCCCTATTTACTTGCACCTTCTGATCAACTGGATAGTTCTTTATACAACAAGTTGAGAAGTAGTGAATTTACAAAGACACGGTTTAATGATCTCCAAAGTCTAAAATCGTAAATACTTCCTGGTTACTGAGTGGTCTCATAAACTATGCTTCCTGATTGTAGTGGTTAGCTACTTTCGATTAGCAGGTGCAAAATTACTACTGTAAAGTGTAAATTGCATGCTTACATTTGCATAGAAATCTACCATTGAAAATGGCATGGCTGCTCTATTCCATGTAATATATGATTCACGATTGTAATTCTTTATTTCCTTTTCCCTAGTATATACTATGTTCCTGAAGAAACTTCTCCTGGTTTGCAGAATAATAACTTTTACTTATTATGCCACCTTTTGCACTTTTTGCACCAAATACTAATTGGAAAAAAGTATATATATCACCCACTTTGTTACTTGCAACATGTTTGAGCAGATTCATATCCTGTTATACGAACTCTTTTATAATAGGACTTCTAATAAATTAACAATGAACTGAAATGGAACATATTTGTATTGATATCTCAGGAGCAGGGCATAGGACCTTCTTCATAATATATTTGTTTCATTTACAGGTCTGGGATTTCAAAGCCCGTGTAGTAAAATCTAGGTGGGATGTTGGTTGTTCTCTTATCAAGATTGTTTATCACCGGACAAATGGTATGTTCCACTTGATGTTCTTTTCTTTGCTGGATAAGCACACACCGGGTAAGTATACATTTTTACAAAGATTTATTGTTTCTTTCTAGGTCTTCTGGCAACTGTTGCAGATGACATGGTTCTCCGTTTGTTTGATGTTGTGGCTGTAAGAATGGTGCGCAAATTTGAAGGTCATACAGATCGTATCACTGATCTGTGCTTTAGTGAGGATGGGAAATGGCTTCTTTCTTCCAGTATGGATGGAACTCTTAGAATTTGGGACGTCATTTTGGCAAGACAGATAGATGCTCTCCAAGTTGATGTCTGTATAACAGCAGTATCCCTTTCCCCTACCATGGATATTTTAGCTACTTCACATGTTGATCAAAATGGTGTCTACCTTTGGTTAGTCCTTTCTTAATTCTTTGTTCTAGCTGCTTGACTGTTTACTTAGCCTATGAATTATGGGGATCTATAGCAAGTCAGTAGTTATACTTCTGGAGAAGTTCTATTATGACACATCTGAGGTGTTAGGTGACGTTGCAGTAGCATAACAATCATACAAATCTAGCCTCATTTCTTGTATAGCGACATATATCTGATATTTGCATCTTTCAAGAATTTGTTTTTTGTTCTCAGGTATTTATGCTAATAATTGCATTTTGTTGAATTTTTATTTTGATCTAATTTGTCTTTGAAATTTTCAAGCATGATGACATTTTCCCCCCTATTTTATCAGGGTTAATCAGACTATGTTCTCTGGATCTTCCAATGTGGAATCATATGCAAGTGGAAACAAAGTACGAGGCACTCATTTACCATCCATTTCTTCAAAAGAAAAAGCTGAGGAGCAAGATTCAGTGGATGCCTCAAAGGATCAGTATCAAATAAAAAAGTCTTTCTCTACAGAAAATTTTGGTCACCAAATGCCTGATCTGGTTACCCTTTCGTTGCTTCCAAGGAGCCAATGGCAAAGTCTAACTAATTTAGACATAATAAAGGTCAGTTGCTTAATACATCATCTGTAGAATAATTTGTTGAAATATTCTGGAAGTATCTGTCCTCAATTAGTAGATATTGTGTTTTATACTAGTTAAAATCTAAATTGTATTTGGAGAGCACCTGAATTATCTTTACACCTTGCTGGGTTTTGGTTTAACAAAACTCTTGAGTTTTTGCTTGCAGGTCCGCAACAAACCAATTGAACCTCCAAAGAAACCAGAAAAAGCACCTTTCTTCTTGCCCTCCGCTCCATCTCTTTCAGGAGAAATATTATTTAAGCCTAATGCAGTTGCTAATGGTGATGAAAAAGATACCAAGAATCAGGAACTAAAGCACAACAATCAGAAAATGAATTTATCGTCTCAGTTTTCTCTTCTACTACACTCTTGTGCAGAAACTGGAGATTGTAAGTCATGTCTGCATTCATTTATAGGCATCTTAAATGTTTTCAAGATTTATTAATTTAGTGAAACAATTCCTGAATTACCTATGAACCATAGGATAAAATTTTGCCTGCGTGTGTTCTTTTCTCATTCTAAATTCTAAGGGTATTGTGTTTATTTTTCTTCCCCATTTTCCTATTCAAGTATTTTTGCCATACTAGAACAAAGACGAGGAAATTAGTGGGATGGGTATTGAAGCTTGTGAAAACATATATGATTGTGTATATAAGTGAGAGGATTTCCTACGTAAATTATCAAGTGATACTGAATAATCTCTGCTTAGCAGTGGATCTGATCTGCAAGCAATAAACCTCATTTTTGTCACTAGCTTAAAGATGCTCTCTTGAAATAAATTCAGTTTCATTAAAATTGATGCCCTTACCTTGTCTAGAAGCTGCAATTTTCAGTCTTTAACAAAATTTATTTTTCGTAAATCGCCTATCACAAGAGCATATATTTATGTTTTAAGATCAAAATCTTGTCCTTAGATTTGCTTTACTAGGGCACAAAGAGAATGGTAAGAGCAGCCGGAGCACATGAATACTATCCAAACACCCAAACCAATATATTTTGATAGAAAACTTACTGATTAAGTTTTTACTATAGTTCATAAATCTAAGATGTATTTTGACTGCTAGTATTCACGTCTAGCAACAGATTGTAAATTGTTTATCTTTTGATTGGTTATGTCAGTATTAAAGCTTCTGATATTCATCCATCTTTCATTGCAGTTTCGATATTCACAGACTACATAAAAGGCATGTCACCTTCGACACTTGATGTAGAACTTCGTGTGCTTCAAATAATAGATGATGAAGATATGCAAGCATTGGACCAGAGGCCAGAACTGCAGACAATTGGATTATTACTCGATTATTTCATTCATGAGCTTTCATGCAAGAACAACTTCGAGTTTATTCAAGCTGTTATTAAGTTATTCCTCAAGGTATCTGGTAACTTGCATTTTGTCTTCTATCCAGGGACAGTTACACTTTTGCTTATAGTAGTTGAAAGATATTCCCAATTGTTGGCTATAATGATTTATTAGTATCCACATAAACTTTTGTTTTGTTTTGTTTTCTATCCTCGACAATTACGATTATGCTTACAGTACTTGAAACATGTACCAATTAGTTGGCAGTATTTTATTATCATTGCATGTTCAGATCCAACATTGCATTATTTGCAACAAACCGACGAGTGCACATTGATAGCATCTTAAGATAGAATGGTATTCATGTGAATATTGGATACTAAATAAATCCGCATAGCTTATACCACTATAGCTGACCTGGATAATAAAATGTAGCTGGAGCTTTATGCCCTTCATAACAGTTACAGTTAGGGGTGAGAAAAAAAATATACGTATCTGTTAGGATGCGGATATGGTTACACATATCTATATCTGATAAGGTATGGTTACGGATATGGATATGTAGTGAAATATCCGAATCCGGGTTTGAAATATCCAAATATATATTGGTCATACAATTGTAACTATTTTAATCATTAGATTAATGGATTTGAGATTGATTTTGATGATCAAGAGAGATAATTTTAACTTCTCGGATATAATGAACATACATATTAATGAACAATCTTGTATCATGCGAGCTATATTCTTTTCGATATTATGGTTTTCTCATATCCTTTTGGATATGCATGTATATTTGCATAAATATCCGCATGTATATCTGTAACCGTATTTGAAATTGGGGGATATAGATATGAATTTTCCTTACTATGGCTTATCCGTATCCGTGATTGGGAAGCAGATACGGATATCGTAAGTATCATCTCCAAGCCGTATCCAAACCGTTAACACCCCTACCACTTACAGTGGTAATAGTTTTTCTCTATTTTTTTTCTCAGATCCATGGCGAAACAGTCCGAATGCATTCGAGCCTACAAGAGAAGGCGAGAAGGCTTTTGGAAGTTCAGAGCTTAGTTTGGAATAGGGTGGATAAAATGTTTCAAAGTGCCAGATGCATGGTTACCTTTCTTAGCAATTCACAATTCTGAAAGGTACTTTTATCGTTGTTTACAGTATCTATTTTCTTTTGTAATTAATGCATGCATATGATGATATGAAGGTTCAGTATGTGGTTTACAGA
Source organism: Asparagus racemosus (assembly GCA_037177215.1). Lineage (NCBI taxonomy): Eukaryota > Viridiplantae > Streptophyta > Magnoliopsida > Asparagales > Asparagaceae > Asparagus > Asparagus racemosus. Next base: position 40,576,185 of record JBAKGM010000233.1, read on the forward strand.
TTCAAACCTCTGGTAAAAATGAGAAATTTTTAAGCTTGCTGTATTTTTTTTTAACAAACTCCCTCATGTTTTCGCTAATATCACGTAACAATCAATATCAAATTGATCAATTCCCTGAGTTTTTTCATGGTATATAACACCTTTTATGCCCTCAAGCTCATTAGTTATATTAAAATTTTACCTAAATGGATGTGCATACTCAAAACCGGTTTACACTCGTTACTTCATCTTGTACACTTCACTCACATGTTCTCAAATTCTTTATTTTCCATCTTTTGACTAAGAACCTATTTCCCAAATCAAGCTCTAACATGGTTTTCACTCTTTTCATTGGCTTGCGCAAATCGATTTGTCATCCCTTGGAAATCGCAAGACCAAAATCCCTCATCCTGATAATAACCAACTTGTTTTGCTTCCTCCATTTGAATCCTCATAGTTTAACTCGGTCCTAGTCTATACATTTATCTAAATCCATGTAAACTTATTAAGGTTTTGCTGAAAGCGGGACAGGAAGAAAGAGGGAGGTTTTTTTTTGGGGGGGGGGGGGGGGGGGGGGGGCCCAGGGTTGGACACAGCTCTTTTTCCACCCCCCAAAACCTTTTGGATAATAGTATGAAATGAAATAATTGAGAGATTTGTAGTTGTGGCACTACTTGGACAATTCAATCAAAGGGAAAATAAAATAAAATAAAATAAGCTCTCTTTTGGCTAAAGAGCTTGTCTTATGATAACTGCATACTTCATGCATGAATCGGCCTTCTATACAAATGAAGCAATTCCATGTTCTCTCACTAGACCAACTCCTAAGCGTGATGTTATTAGGATGAGAATTTTATTTTCTTTTTGTGAGGAATCTCGAACTCTCTTGGATTGATGGCAGGAACTAAAAATTTTGCAACGAGCCCACACACAGACAACCTCGAGCTTTCTACTTGAATGAAGAAGTTTGAGACGGAGGGTGATTGTTGCAGGGTATCATCAGCAGAAGAGTTATGCTTGCAGTGGCATCTGTTGTTTAAATGTATTTCATATATAGGCAATTTTGTTCAGTGTAATCTTACGGAGAATTAAATTATCTCCAAGCAATCCATCAGAGGTATTTGTTCTCTAATCTTAAATTGCTCATTGGTGGTGTCTTCTCATCTCTGATGAGTTAACATATGTAATATTTTAAAAAAAAATTTCTAATTTTCTGGTGAAGAGATGGGTAGAATTAACCTTGAAACAACTGGGGGACTTCTTAATCTCTTTTATTTTGGTTTATTTGTTTTTTCCATCTATAAAGTGTTACCATTAACAGTAGCTTTGTAGTGAACAAAAAGAGCCGGTAAATTAGAAGAATGGTGTAACGGGTATTTGTTCTAAGAAGTAGGTGGTGCACAAAATATTATCTTAGAAAATATCTGCAATCATATTTATTAGAATACAGATATGGATATGTAGTAAAATAATCAGATCCAATTCAAAATATCCAAATATAAATTGGTCATAGAGTCGCAATAGTTTTAATCTTAGATTGATGGATTTGATGTTAATTTGTTGATCAAGATATCTAATCCTAGCTTTTTGGGTATAAAGAACATATCAATGAGCTCTTTTGTATCATATAAGCCATGTTTTTCCTAATATTATCTACTTCTCAAATCTGTTTTATATCTCATATTTATATTTGTATTTGTACCCGCAATTTGTAAGTAGATATGTATATGGTAAGTATCATCCAAGCTGTACCCGAACCGTTTACCCTCTACTAAAAAGTATTCAAATGTTATAAATCAACATGATAAATTGCATAAATACAGCTTTAGCATGAGCTCGAGCAAGTGAGCCTTTGAAATATATGTTAGACCTTAAATTAATATAATTGAAATGTAGGGTTGAAAACATTGCACTTGTTGACAGTGTTGTTGTTATATAAAAGGAGGTAAAGGCCAATTGCGGCCCTGTGGAAATTGTTAGTCTGAATACATGCCACTAGTAGTACTTCATAAAAATTGCTAACATTCTCTGAAACTTCTATCATTTTCCAAAAAATAAAAAATAAAATAAAATTAGTAAACAAGTATTAGCGAGTAACAATACACGTCAACAATCTAAATCAGATATTATTTGAACTTTCGAATTTTTCGTACTATTCGCAATGAACCTGTAATCAAATACACAATTCGGATGGTTTTTCCTCTAGCTCTACCAGTACTGTGTTCTACACCATCACCACCTATATCATTCACAAAATATGGATCTCCTCTTCCTCACCAAAACAAGATATCGAAAAATCACTAACCCCCGATGCAGCTCTATGTCAGCAGTAAAATGACCACAGAGCTTGGAAGGCAAAGGAAGTAAAGCTTTCATCCGTGCTCGAACCAAGACTTCCGAGGAATTCACTTTAAACTACACACATAAGCCTGAATCCTAGGCATTTGGTAGTTCCTCCTTGGATCAGAACAAAATATCTCGCTGAAGCGGCTAACTCCATGCTCATTGCGTCTATCTTGAGCTGATACTAGCTTTTGCACATCTTGAATGATTTCTGGAGATCCCTTTGATATGAGGCCCTCTTGGTTATATCCACGCAGATCAAATCTGTAGCAGGAAATGAATAAATAAAAAGGCAAATGGTATCAACATATTGAACAGTATATACAAATATTTAAACACGATAAATCTTACGTGAGTTCTAAATTTGCTGAGGCTTTGAAGATACACTGAAAACTTGGCACGCGCATGATCTTCTTCGCATGCACGTTAAACATTACCTTGTTGGCCATTGTCTTTGGCCGTGTCAAAAAGTATTGATATCACTACTATCGCGTGACAAGTTGATATTATTTAAGTCAGTGCGGGGATTTTTTTTTTTTTTTTGCTATCACGAGAGATGAGGGAAATTTTAAGCAATCGATCAAAAGGGCTTCAGCAAACTGATGACCCACATAACCGAGTAAGGCATTTATCCTCATCTTCAGACTAAAGTTCTCTGTAAAATCCTGGCGATGGATGCGAGGCTTTTTCTCTTTTTCCATCTTGATCATTGGGGTTGTGGATAGGAGGATGAAATGATTAAAAAAAAAAAAAAGAGAGACCAACATACAAGTCTTCTTCAACTTAATTTTGGTCATTGAAGTACTCCTGGTAAGCCTTCTCTTTTAATCGGATTTGATGTGTGTGGATGGTTATGATTTCATTTAGTCTGTCTATTGTCATGCTCACGTGTGTTTTCCCCAGTACTCTACTGGTTTTTTTTATTAATACTTGCAGCTTGGGTAGGAGGGGGGGGGGGGGGGGGGGGGGGGGGGGGGGGGGGGGGGGGGGGGGGGGGGGGGGGGGGGTGGGGGGGGGG
>JBAKGM010000233.1:40579534-40589881 GCA_037177215.1 Asparagus racemosus
CTTGCCCCTCGGGCAACATCCCCCCCCCCCCCCCCCCCTAATTTGGAGGAAGTTTAGCCCTTTGGCTGAAAGGTGTGTTTGTCAACCAGAAAGTAAATATGAATAGTGAAGCAAAAGCTGAAAAGTGATTCTTACTGTTTTTTCATATTTGGCATGTGGAAAGTGCCTGAAAGGTAAATGCAACTTGGATGAGGGTTGCCTCGTGATTATTCTAGCACCTTTCATTTTCCTCTAAAATTTTGTGAGGGGTGGAAAGTGAATTAAGAGGATAGAGAACTTAGTCTTTGATTCTCCTCACCTTTCAGTTTTAAAAATTCACCTTTTATTGTCTAATTTGCTTGGCAACCAAAAACAACACAAAGAAAGTGGAAGCCACATCAACTGTCATGTCAAATTTTATCTTTCACTTTATAACATCGAGTCAAGATCTGCAAATAGAAAGCCATGATAAAGTAGTTCCTTGAGGAGATACTTTCTCTTCATTTTCAAAGGGTAAAGGTTATTTCTTGCCATGCCAGAATTACACAACATCTCCAACCAAATTGGCATTTGTAAATATATTGGTATATGTGCTTGTAAAGGAGTTGTGTTTGTGTGTGCGCGCCTGGCCTTTTATTTGGGAAAGGTAAGATTACGAGTTGGTTACACAACCCTCATATTATATAGGGTGTATCTGTAGTTAACCCTTATATCTATGTTATTGGGTACTTTTAATATGGAGCCGTACCCATACCGAACACGTTTTCATACTCATACCCGGTACTTCTTGGACACTCTAAATATATGCATATATTTATTCAGACCTGTACCCATACCCAACACGTCTTTGTACCCATACTTGATACTTCTTAGAGACTCTCTAAATATATGCATATATTTATTTAGACATGTACTCAATATACAATGCATGTTTAATTTAAAACAATCGTCATAAACTTCTTGGATATACGTGGTACACTTCACAACCATATTTGTAACTTGTTTGACACGGAGTCAAGTTCGTTTCAGTCTTGAGAGTTATGATTTAAGAGGGCTGTTTACATATGTATCTCAGAAGTATGATTATATTCCATGAGTTTCAACCGGGGCCATGTATTCTACCTTTTACAAAAATCTGCCATGTCCCATAGCAATATCCTTGCAACGGATTAATCTGGGTGTAGTTTTGCTCATTATGTCCAATTTGATAGAACTAATAGTTGTATTTCTTCCAATTTTTCAGATGAAGTTAAGAAATTCTCTATTCCTGGCGAGTACAACTGGGAAAAATACAGATGAAAGAGATCTCAATTATTTACATGTACTCAGTACATCATAATTTAATTGGGGAGGATACTTGAAACCCAATTTGCTACCACAAATAACCACGCAAGTTATTATTTGCAGTTTACTTAAAAAATTTGAAGTTCTTAGTTGAACTTGATTTAAGGTTTTATTTAACGAAATTAAATTTTTAACAACTTGCTTGAAAATTTTGAAGTTTTTGTTGGACCTTATTTGATATTTTATTTAGCAAAAGAAAATATTGATCTCAAGAAATTTGTTAACTTCGCTTTTCAGAATTTATGTGATTCATCTGCTCACATATATATGTGATTCAAGAAAACGTTATGTTAGTCTTTTGAGAAAAGAAAAAAGGCATACAGTTAATGCAGTTAATCCTATTAATTCTTGGAGTACAGTTCTCTTAACTCTTCATCCGTGCTCTTAACGTGTTACTTTCAAAAGTTCCATCAATATTGCATTAAAGATGACGAAAATGTGGCGGTGAGGATTTTACGTGAATGGAGTCATCGGTCATCCAATGTTGACAACAAAATTAAAGTTTTTGCTCACTTATGATTTTAATTGTCTATAAGTATATCAATAGCTAAATTACCACATTATGAAGTAGGCTTTTAATATTTCTCATTAACTTTTTGTCCCTTTAAAACTAGTCTCGAAAATCTCTAGTATTTTGAAATTAGCCTCTCAAAACACAAATTGATATTAGGTCTAGCAACTCTTACGTATCGCTACTAGTACTTTTGAACGAATTAATTTGAAATAACTTATAATTATTAGAGATCTTGTAGGCAATCAAGAGAGTTATTCTAAGACAAAGACAACTTAATAAGAATTGGGAGAACTAGTAAGATTTTCACCGTTTGTAATACTAGGTTTAAAGTACTTAAAGATTTTCATGCTCGAATTGCAGTTACTCATTTGCTTGTTCAGATAAATTAGATTTTTTTCGGAAGAGTTGACTACAGACAAACTAATCCCATAATTAATAAAATTCCATTATAAACCACCTTTAAAAAATAGGGCAATTGTTTAGAAATTAGTTTTTAATTTTAATTTATACATAAACTATTTTTAAAGTGAGTTTGTATTGCAACTAACAACATCCTCGTCAAATTTTCACTAAAATACCAAAAATATCTTTTAAAATTTACATTTGAAAATTCACATTCGAGGCACGTGCCTCGTATCTTAACTAAACCAAAACATTAACAAAACGAGTCACATCCCCTTAAATGTGAGTTTCAAACGATCTTTTTGAGATTATAGTGGAAATTTTGATGGGACGTGAAGCAATATCTGCATATTGTCACCAGGAATATGGGCTTCAGATGACTACATAATCATAACAGTAAATCACACATGAATTGGTAAATAAAAAACAATTATGCCCCCAACTTCTTTCTTACAAATTTGAATACATAAAGCGACGACAACAAGATGAACACCGCTGAACAAAACAAACAAAGTAACGACCAACATATCAAACCCAGCTGCAAAGACACAAGAAGTCACTCAAATACATTGCTGTGTCCCTCGAATCCGTGGCCATCTAAACCAGAAGGAGATGCACCAAGTTTCAACAAATTACTTGCCAACAGGAGAATACCCAGCTCAATCAAAAAGAAATATGTACATGAGAAGAATAACAGCTAAAAATATCTGAACTCAAATCTTCCAGAAAAAGTTGCAGACACACAAATGATGATAGTGGAAAGCTAGTAAATTGTTCATGGAAAACTAGCCACAATATTCTACTTCAGACTCAGAAGACTCGAAGACTCGCAAGAGTTCAATATACAACCCACCAAATAAGCTCTAGGCTATACACCATAAATCTTCATTTTCAATGTAACATATTATAGATGGCGTATACTTTGCTTTGCTACTCCAATAAGCCAAAATAACACGCTAACATAAACGGATTAAAAGAAACCATATATTCTAAGCTTTGCTTTTTACCCTTCAGTCTTCTACTCCTCAGTCTCCTCTCGCGACAGAGAAAACTTGCTTGGGTCTTACATGGCACAATTTAAAAATCAATTAGTCCATGTCAAAAAATACGCGTGTAAAGCATTAATGCATTTGCAGTAAAGAGACCAGTGAACATAATTGGATAAGGACACATATCTAAAGTATTGACTCGGAATTAACTCGATAATTTTCTTTCTTTACCTTTCTTTACCAAAATGCTTATACATACCAATGAGAAGATTCAAAGTGAGAAATGTAAGTAGAGCAAAAACAAAATAAAATATTGACCGCGTCAAAATAAGTGTGCCAATGCCTGTTTATCATAGCTAAACTATCTCAAACAAGCATATTCTTGAATCGTGCTACCTTACCTAATCTAGGATGTAAATGATCATTCATCTAAATCCATACTTCTATGCTAATGGAAAGCAGCACTTAAAGTCAGCATAGTATTATTGTGATGATGCCACAAAAAAAGGACAGATGTACACAAGATAAAGACCATTTCTCCGAAACAATACTTAAAGTCGACAAATTCCAATAGACATAGACCAAGCAGAATAAATTCAAGTAAAAAGAACAATGCAATGATAAAATGATGTACAATATAAAAAAACTGAGATACACTAAGGCTACACTAGTACCAGGAAGCAGAATAACTGGCAAGAAGGCACGAGCATCGTGTTGGTGAAAGTTCCCAATAGATAGAGAGAAGTCCATAGACAATGGACCAGACGGCCCGCAGAGACGAGGTGTAGCGCAGTCCGGTCAGCGCCTCAAACAAAACTTCCCTGAGGTGATGGTGAAGCTTTCTTGCCCTGAGCTAAAAGACTTATTGTTTATGGTTGTTGGCCAGCAGACCATCATAGGCTATAGCGCCAAACCCCCACTTTAAGTGAGTGTGAGAGGAAGGACTTCAGTTAGGAAGCGCTCGTTCTTCTTAGTGTGGGAAGAAGTTCTTTATTGCCTGTTCCCTTTCACCGCTTCGCTCCTGTCAAGGCACGGTCCTTACATAAAAGCAAACTACCACCAAGCATGCACTCAAATTTTATACGTGTCATCTCATCACTGATGATGTCTCTTCCTCTGTGTCGAAATTTATCCCAAGCTTCTTTCCAACCTACGTACTCGAGAGTTCTCTTGAATGTGGTGGACTTCCCGTCTTTGAGGCAGAATGAAATCAGAGTGCACTTTGACATTGAATTACACAACCTTGCTTTGCTAGGTGGCTGGAAGAAAGAAATGATTGTGAAGATCAATTTACTCAAAGAGTGTAGGTTTTTGACTTTCAATTGGATAAAGGCCCGCAAAAAAACAGCAGGCCAACACTATAATACTCAAGGGCAGGATCCCCTGCCAACAGTATGTAGATAATGACCGTGTCCACTTTTAGATAGCCATCTTTCTTGGTCAAAATGAAAAGAATGAGGGATGTTCGCATAGAAGAGAGTGTGATCAATCGAAGCACACAACCTGCTACAGTTTCTATCACAGCTGACTTCGTGTAAAGTCTTTCATAAAGAAAGGCAAGCTTAGCATCAATCACCTTAAAATGCTTGCACTAGAGATATCTTGTAGAGGGGCTTGAATGCTTGCATGAATTCATAAGCTTTCAATATTTGTCTCCTCTTCAAGGTTATCCTCCTCCGGGTCAGATTCTGCTGAGAATTCATGATCAACAAGTGGAGGTACATAGCCAGCATAGTCTTAGCCTCCATCACCTATAGTGATAATTGAGTTTCTCATTCGGTTCACGCTTGCTGACCAAAGGGCCACAGTTCTCTCTGCATACTTGAGAATTCCAGCAAGAAACATGAAAATTGGTGGAACTAAGAGTCTTGTTTTTGGCAAAGTTCCGACAAATACATAGCTTGTCATGCCAACTTGAAATACTAGATTGAGCAAGTAGCTCATCCATAGCTTGTTATCTTTAAGAGCCAAGGCAGTGATTGTGTTCGGACCACCAAGATGGAAAAGGAGCCCAAAATGCCAAAATGTCTTTATTGTGAGAATGATCAACAGACTTATCACTGTGTGCGAGAATGCAAAGGGCTAAGATGACGACTGGCTTTGCAAGCAACAATATGAGAATGACTTGCGAGATAAGGCTGATTAGAATGAATATTTGAAGATCCCAAGCCCTCCAAATCGCTAGCAACAAATGTGGAACAAATTTCATTTTTTGCTCTTGGCCTTCTTTATATCTACTTGACACAAAATTTTAATTAGAATGGCATTAGTAGTGCAAGATCTGCGTAGAAGAAAAAGCTCACACAGATTGCATATAAATCATAAGCGTTCTAATTAAAAAAGAAAAAATTACATCGGGAGCCTTGTCTTTAAGAATCCAATCAAGAAACACACCAATCTTTTTGGACGAACTAAAAAATATTTAGCCCCTTAATCCATGTGATCTTTTTTAAGTGTTTCAAAAATGCCCTTTCCTTTTTTTTCCATGAACCCATGAACCTCTCTCATCTCATTTTCAATCTCCCCCCTCTCATCTTCAACCTTTCTCAATTCTCTCCCACTCTCTCACCTAACTTAGATTAGCATAACAAACGAAAATAAAGAAGAAAAAAAAACCTCTCACTACTAACAAGAAATTCATATAAATCTGAGTTTTATTTCATGAATTATAAATCTGAGCATTAATGTACCTTTCCAAAACCTCCCAATCCAAGAAATTGATGCCAACAACAGCAATATTATCCTCAGATAGGCTTCGCTTCCTTCGGATCGGCGTCCCGAGAGAGGGAGAGGGGATCAAACGAAAGAGGCGGCGCCCGAGAGGAAGAAACCCTAAGCGGCGCATTTAGCACGACCTGATCGCACAGGTGAGCTCTCCATCTCGGTTAATGATTTTGTAGGCACGGGTGCGTACGGGCATAGCTAATGGCAAACGGTTCCACCCGACCCGACCCGACCCGACCCGACCCATATAAATATTGAGCCCACCTGTACAATATCGACCGGGCGTGAGTTATTGGCTCACCCGTTTATCAAACGGGTTACCCATATCTGACCTAAGCGCCCCGTTTATTGGTTTTATGATCAATTTAATTTATTTCATGTGCTTAGTATAAAGATTATGTCTAAGTTTTCGCGGTCCTATTTATCATTCATAGATTTTATAATGCTTAGAAGTTCAGGTTTTTTGTGGGTGTTTTTTGTAAAATTTAAATTTTGAGGGTGTTTTTCTTAAAAATTTAAAAGTTTTGTGTTGTTTTTTGCAAATATTATTTTTTAGCAAACTTTTTCTAATTTGTACCCTTTGCACTCTTGTAAGTTTTGATTTTTCAAGTTTTTTAAAAAAATTTTATTTGTTTTAGGGCGTTTTTTATAATTTTTGAAACTTTCAAGGTGTTTTCTATAAATATCAAAATTTCCATATTGGTATTTATAAGTTGTAGATTTTATACTATTTGTAAGTTTTGATATTTCTGAGGGGTATGTCTGAAAATTTTGACTTTTTGAGGGTGTATTTTATAGTTTTTGAAATTGTTAGGGTGTTTTCAGTAAATTTTAAAATCTTCATGGTCTTGTGTATAGTTTATAGATTTTGTATTGTCTTGTAACTTTTGATATTTTCATGGTTTTTTGGGTATATTTTGAACTTTTGTGGACGGTTTTTAATTTTCAAACCTTTTAGAGTGTAATCTGTAAATTCCAAAATTTTCTAGGTAATTTTTGTAATTTATAAAATGTATATTGTTTGTAAGTATTGACACTTTCTGGATGTGTTTTAAAAATTTTAAATATTAAGGGTTTAGTTCTAAATGTGTTAAAGTTAAACCGGTTAACAGGTTGACCCGTTGATTAATAAATGAGTTTTTTAAATCAATCTATTTATGAGTCGACCTATATAAAGTAACTCATAACTATTTATAACGAGCATGATTGCGTCAGATCAGAGGGTCGGATTATAAATTGTCACCCATACTATTCTATGATTATGGGAAAATTAAATGACTGCAAGCCAATCCTTGAAAGGTGATGTTAGCGTGTGCGAACATGGGCCTGGATTATTAACTTTTGTTTGTGGGCGAAGTCTGTTAACTTATTTATATGTCTAAAGCATAATATTAACTTACAAAAGGGCCTGGATTATTAACTTATTTATATAGGATGGATTGTGTAAAAATAATAATAATACAATAAATTAAATTTATAGAAATAAAATTTAAAATATAAATGAATACTGGTACAACAACTATTATGTAAAATTTTAGAAGGAACACTTCTGGTGAAAATCACATGTATATTAAACTCATAAGTGGAGAAATATAAACAACATAGCATATAATAATAAAGTAAATTCTCTTCATGACGCAAGAAATTATACAGAACGAATATTACGTAAAATAATTCACAACACGCTAATCTGAGATATCTTCTCTTTCCGCAAGTTCGGACCCTTCCTAGAACATGCTGAGCCCCAAGCATGCACCTTCGCTATAATTAAACCCTTTATAAGAGGTTCACTCTTCAAGTTAAATTCTTTATTGATCTAAAGAATAGTCCCAAGAGTTAAAATAATAATCTATACTACATATAAAAGAGGATTCATGTGTTAAAACTTTTGAATTCTTTTTTTGCCCCTCTTATGTTTGCTATTTTACAAATTTATCTTTATCTTTTATATTTAATTGATATTTCCAGTTTTATCTTAAATTAAATTAATTTATTTTAATTTAAAGATCAATACATCTCTGAACAACCAAATTCCATCTTTATCCCCTTATAATTAAGTGCTCTCTCTCTCTCTCTCTCTAATCCCTAATCTCTCTCTAAAATCCCTAACAACTTGATGGCTTCTCCCTCAATCTCCCACTCTAATAACTTGCCCGATCAAAATTCCCCTTTTGCAACGTATCCCACTCAAAGTAAAGAAAATCTCTCTGAGACTCAGCATTACCCCATCTGCAACTCCAATCTCAATTATGATGACTATTCAACTCCCGACCAATCTCAACTCCAAATTATTAATGAGAACATTAAATTTGCAAGTGATTACTGGTTATAAGAGAGATGTCTTTTGGCTAGATTTTTATGCAGAAGGAAAGAGTTCTCATGATTGTAAGTTTGATCTTTTAATTATTTATTTTATTTATTTCTTGCTAAGTTCTTCAATTATCCATTACAATAACTTTTAGTGATTAACAATTAATAATTTTTTAAAAAACATTCCCTATTTTATGCAGTCCTTAGAGGTCCGGAGATTTGAACTCAGTGGGAAAACCCATCTATTAAGTTAATATTTTGAAAATTAACATAGGTTATTGATTGATTTAGTTAATTATAGCAAGATAGCATCCACGTTTCTGAAATTGAAAGACCAGTTAGGAGAAACCAATCAATATGAAGTGAATTTGCCATTCCGTCGTTTTCAATTTCGAGTCTAGACCTTGAAATTAATTGTGTGCTCGGTTTTACTTACATTTCTTTGTGTGTTGTTCGCAGTTTGCCTTTAAATCTTTAATAGGACTAATTACTTACATTTATTTGTGTTTTGTTTGTGATTTGCCTTTAACGGGGCATCCATCAGTCTGCTCAAATTCTAATTTTTTTTAGGAGTTCTAGAAGCTAATTTTCTAATCTAAGAGTTGGATCTATCTTTCTGAGATTTAACTCGAATGACTGAGAAATTACCTAGAACACAAATTATTGTTATGAGTTTGATTAGATCAATACATAAACGTTGACTTCTCATAAAGAATTCTTAGAAAGAACTTTCAAAGAGTCACAAGCTGTGTCAATTCTTTGACGTCACAAGCTTTTCGCTACTTGTTCCTCTTTCTTTTATTAGTAGGATTAATCAATAGTAGTCACTCAAAATCGTGAGCTTAAGTAGCTTCAGAAGTAATGCTTTGCTCCAGCCACCTCACTAACAAACTATCAACAGAAGGTAGGTAAAGATGGTGTAATATAGTCACTTCATTCAATCAAAATTGAGCTCTTCTTAGATTACATGTCTCTTTAGCGTCCCTCAAATCATCTTGTTCTTATTTATGATACATTTTTGTAGAGTAATATTTTGGTGTAGAAGGTAAGCAGACTCACATGTATGAGCAAGAAAATAGGATATAATGCAAATCAAGATTTAACAGATTTATCTAACGGGATGTGTAGATTAGGAATATATCTATATAAAACACAAGTTGAAACTCTGAATTTGAAAGACCAGTTGGGCGAAACCAAGCAATATGAAGTGAATTGCAATTTCATGGTTTTTAATTTTGTGAATTAGAAATCTGCACAGAGTTATAGTTTTGTATAGCTAAATTAAATAAAGTGCATTTTATTCAAAGTTTAGTTTTTATTTTTGGGTGCACTGTTGAACACCTAACATGGTAAGTGATATAGTTCTTTTTTTCTTGCTTGTTCAGATTGCAAGTTAAATTTTCGTAGTACCATGTTTGGTACCTTTTATCTTTTATCTTGGGTAATTATTTCAGTTTGAAGTTCTTAGGGCATTGATGAATCTTGCATGATTTTACTTTCTTACTTTTACTTTCACCGTTCTTTTAAGTTTCGAAATATGTCTTTCGAATTCTAAAACAAAAGGAGTTGTTAGACTTCTATCTTTATACTTTTCTCTTTCATATATTTAAACTGGAAAGATTAGCTTGAGTAGACTATTTATTGATGATTTATTATTAGGAGAGAACCAATCGGTTAGTATTGATCAAAGATGGCTCTTTTTTATTTCTTTCTTTCTTTGTTCTTCCTTTTTTATTATTTATTTATTACATTATTATTTTGATAATGAGCTGAGTTCTGATTGTTGCAATAAAATCATTATTTTTTAACTTATTTTGTCATTCTAGAGAAAACCTTATTTTCTTTCATAAATGATTTTGAGGAGATGTCAAATGTAGAACTAGCAGCTGACTTTTATAGACAATTGAGTTGGAATGGCCCCTGCTTGGCTTTTGACTTTCTTATTTATCATCAATACACACACACATAGACACACACACACACAGAGACACACACACACAGACACACACACACAGACACACACACGCACACACACACCCGCACGCACTCACACACACGCACGCAAGCGCGCGCGCGCGCGCGCAC
>JBAKGM010000233.1:40597987-40613427 GCA_037177215.1 Asparagus racemosus
TATATATATATGCGCGCGCGCGCAATTATTCTACTTTGACAGGTTCATCATGTAATATTAATTTCTACTAATATTAACTTGATCAAAAATATTTTCTTCTTGTGGTGCTTTTATTCTTTTATACACAAGTTTATGAAAGTTTCTATATGATTAAAAGAAAGAAAGAAGGCACTGTAACAAAATTGATCTAGGATCGCTATGAGAAAGGAATCTTGCAATAGTTTATTCTCATCCCATTCTGAATCAGACATGGTGCATTCTTAAACTATGGGAGGATTGACCAATATGTACCATCACCATACTTGAAATATATTTTTTAATAAATGCAATTTTTTCAACAAGCATATGCTTCACCAATACTTCTTTATTAAAAAAACTTACACGTATTTGCGAAGATATCATGATCGAGTTTCTATTCCTAAGTCTCTAAAATGGTTGCAATATGTGTTAGTACGTACTCCTTCTTGTTTTCGAAATCTCTAAAATTCTTTCAGGCTTTACACATCTCAATGTAAAAGTTACTCAGCTATGATAAATTAATTGAAGGGTGCTTTTCCTTAATACATAACAAACTTTGCATTTATAAATCAGGGAGTTTGTTTGTCATTATGTCCTAATCCACCCGCTACACAAAAACAAACAAAAATAAATGATTCTTATTACTCGGACAATTTCCAAAAATGTACATTATAATTTATAAGCAAATATTAAGTGTTGGTAAAATTAAATAAAAATAAATACTAATTAAAGGAGTTATAAATAAAAAATCAAATCATTTTACAATTTTCTCATTGGACCAAAATGATTCTATCATTCAGTTTGGTAGGTGCATTTAGTTAATTCTAATAAAACTTAAAAAATTTATAGAAAAATATAGGACAAATATAAGTTGGCATTCAAATGCTTCATCTAATATGATATCAATCACGTGCAACACACGTGTTGCATACTAGTAGTAATAAATACAATTAAGAACATAGGCAAAAACTCAGAGACAAAAGTAATCCCTCTATAGTGGGTTCATTCTCAAAGTTAAAAATCTGTCATTAGGTACCAAAATTTTGACATTTACGTGACGAAGCACTGTATATAATTTTAAGCTTCTTGTTTAACATCCAAACTTTTAACACAAAGATCTTCAAATAATATTGATGGAAAAATAAAATAAAAAAATTATAAATCTATGCAGCTAAAGCATCACCAACAAACAAATTTTTATGCCAACTAAGTTGAAGCTATTAAATTGATCTCCTCTAGCTACATTAAAAAAAAAGAAAAAAAACAGACTTTTTACAATGACACGTCTTCCTAATGTGTGAAGAAAAAGCTTAATTAATAGTACCACACATATAGAGCTCAACTTGCATACTTCTAAAATTGTGTATCTTAGTTTAAGTGTTTTTGTACCATCGTCTTTTATTTTTATTACTCCATCTGCTATGGGCTTGTTCGGTTAGTTTCTTGCAAATAAAAGAAAAGGAAAATAGGGATGAAAACCAACAAATTATGGTTTCCTCCAATTTTCTTTATAAAACCCATCATGAAATGTGTATCCTTAAATAGGGGTCACACCATCCAATGAGAGATTGTCACATAATGTTTTTTCTTGGTGTTTGTTGGTTTCAAGAAGTGAAACAAACAAAGAAAAAAATTTATATAGGAAAATATGATGTGGACATTATATTTTTGTGTTTTCCTTCATTTTCCATAAAAAAATAGAGCAACCAAATAGCCCCTTAAATAGGTAAGATCATATCTGTTGAAATAAACATCATTACTCAACAATTTTATTTGTAATGAATTTGGAGATAAATGTGAAAACCACTCATTTTTATTCAATATAAATAAATTTTTTATTTATGAAAGTACAAGATAAAAATAAAAGGGGATAAAGGATAATGTTAATCACATTCAAACCTTATGTGCTAATTTTGTACTGTGAGAAAGAAGAATGTGGAAGTTTTTAACAATGTAAATATTGTTCACTTACTTCATAAAAAATCCACATCACATGAAAAAAAAATGCAACTTTTAAAACTATATATGGATTTCCCGAGCCAAGATAGTGGGCCTACACTTCAACCTTAAAGAGGTCGTCATATTCCAAATTCAGGCTGTACTTTATACTTAAAAATAATTAGTAACATTATTTACTTTAAATACACCTTAAAACATCCATTAATCACATCCTTATCTGAATATTCCCACCACCCAACAAATATTCTTTTCACAGTCAAACTCCAAGAGAAGTTTTAAATAGCAATAAATACTTGTCAATTCCAATAAACAAAAAAAATTCTAAACCGTTCCCTTTGTCTTTACACTTTTTCCTTTTTTTTAATTTAATTTTACTTGTTACTCTGGCTTTCTCCATTCCTTCGTCGCCACTCCTCTCTCCACCCACAAGTTTGGAATCCGATTCTGGCACGTGGCATCCCAACGCGACAAAGGACACGTGGCGTAATCCTACTAGTTCTCCTCCTCACCTGGAGTTCCCCTGCCGGTCAATCTCCAGGTCGAAAAGAAATAAACCATAGCACTCAACTTTGCACCCGCAGTGGGTCCCAGATGTCAGTGTATGAGTGGGTTAGCTTATCGGTGCCTGAACTGGGAATAAATGATTGGATTGCGTGTGATCCATTATCTATTTTGGGTGAATGAGGAAAGTTTCGGCTTTAGGGTTTTGTGTTTTTTTTGTCGTTGGCGTGACATATTTGTCCCCAAATTATAAATAAAAAAACCTTTTTTATTCTCATTTAAGTGAAGTTTCTGAAATATCAGGGGCTAATCTGAGGGGTCGCCGGCTTCGTTTGATCTTCTGTAAGTTTTCCCTAGTTTTTTTGCCTATTTTTTTGGGTCAAAAATGGATTTTTTCCCATAAAAATTGGATTTTTTTGGGGGAATAAAAGTAGGTTCAGATATTAAGAAAACCCATTTTCTGAGTTGAAGTTAAGTTCTACTATTTGGATATTATGTAGGTGTTTTGGTTGATTAGTAAAGGAAAAGAGCGCCCTTTTACTGTGGGATTGGTTGTTTGTGCTTTTTCTTAGCTGAGGGATCTTATTGAGCTGTTCTGATTGGATTAGTGAAGGGGAGGAAGGTTCCTTGGTTGGCAATTAGGGCTTTTCCAGCTCGATTAGGCGATTCGAGGAGAACCCATTATCCCCTCAAGATCTTTGTTGAAATTTTTCGGTCTCTAATCTGTGAATTGGAGGGAATGGGGAAGCCAGCAACCAAGAAGAAGAAGCAGCCCGGTGCCAAAACAAGCGATCACAACGCGAAGGTGTTCGATGAGGACACGTCGATTTTTATCGACATGTCTCATGACATTAGAGAAGAAGGCAACAGGTCATTTCAGAGGAGAGATTATGAAGGCGCCATTCTCAAATACGAAAAGGCCATTAAGCTCCTCCCGCAGAATCATATTGATGTCGCCTATCTCCGGAGCAATCTCGCCGCTTGTTATATGCAAATGGGTCCTGGAGAGTACCAACAAGCAGTCAATGAATGCAATTTAGCCCTTGAAGTCTCCCCTAAGTACACGAAAGCTCTTTTGAAGAGGGCGAGGTGTTACGAATCTTTGGATCAATTAGAGTTGGCTTTTAGAGATGTCAGTTCGGTCTTGGCCTTGGAGTCAAACAATCTCACGGCTTTGGAGATTTCAGAGAGAATCAAGAAAGAGATGGAGCAGAAGGGAATCGAGTTAGATGATAAGGAAATTATTTTGCCTCCACAGGTTCCGGTGGTCAGGGAAAAGGTGGTTAAGGAGAAGAATAGGAAAAAGAAAAGTCGTAAAGGAGAAGAGAAAGTGATTGAGGAGGTGAAGAAATGTGATAATAGTAATGATAGTGGTGTTAAGAAGGAAGAAGAACCGATGAGGGGTGTGAAGCTCGTCTTTGGTGAGGATATAAGGTTTGCTCAAATACCCGCAAATTGTAATGTAGCGCAATTGAGGGAAATTGTTAGGAACAGATTTCCGAGCTTAAAGTCAGTGCTTATAAAGTTTAAGGATAAGGAGGGTGATTTGTTAACAATTACTACATCAGAAGAGCTGAGATGGGCTGAAGAGTCTGGAGATCCTCTTGGTTCTGTTAGGCTTTATATTGCAGAAGTTGATCCAGAGCATGAGCCATTGTTTGATGAAGCAAGCAAAGGATCTGAAGTGCAAGGGTCAGAGAGGACTTTGAACGGTTTCTCTGAAAATGGGAGCGCAAAACATGATCAGGAGAGTGCCACTGCAACTTGTATCGATAATTGGATCGTTCAGTTTGCTGAAGTGTTCAAGAACCACGTGGGTTTCAATTCTGATGCTTGTCTAGATCTTCATGAGCTTGGAATGAAGCTTTACTCTGAGGCTATGGAGGATGCAGTTACAAGCGAAGGAGCTCAAGAGATATTCGATACCGCTGAGGTGAAGTTTCAGGAGATGGCAGCTCTTGCCTTGTTTAACTGGGGAAATGTCCACATGTCTCGGGCTAGAAAGAGGCTGTTTTTACCCGAAGGTGCTTCCAAAGATACCATTCTTGAAAATGTCAAGTCAGCTTATGAATGGGCTCAAGGAGAGTATATAAAAGCTGGAAAGAGATACGAAGAGGCTTTAAAGATCAAGCCAGACTTTTATGAAGGACTTCTTGCACTTGGACAACAACAGTTTGAACAAGCAAAGCTCTCATGGTATTATGCTATCGGGAGCAAGGTCAATTTAGATACTTGGCCCTCAAATGAAGTTTCGGAGCTTTTCAATAATGCTGAGGATAATATGGAGAGAGGTACAGAGATATGGGAGGAGATGGAGGAGGAGCGATTGAAGAATCTCTCCAAACCCAACAAGGAGAAAGTACTTTTGGAGAAAATGGGTTTGGATGCATTTTTTAAAGACTTATCTAATGATGAAGCTGCTGAACAAGCTTCAAGCATGCGGTCACAGATAAATCTTTTGTGGGGAGCTATGCTTTATGAACGATCAGTTGTAGAATTCAAATTAGGGCTTCCAGTATGGGAAGATTGTCTTATGGCAGCTGTGGAAAAGTTTAAGCTTGCAGGAGCTTCACCGACGGATCTTGCTGTTATGATCAAGAATCATATTGCCAATGAAACTACCCAAGAAGGTAATAGAATATTTTCTTTTAAATTTTTTTTATCAGTTACTGTTCGTGTCTTCATGTATATGAGAAGAAAGTAGTAACTTCCATGAAGAACTAATTCTTCATGGTCTAGGCCAAGGGCTAATTTCATCATTGCACGTATAGTTATGTATGTGTGCACTGTGCAGATGTCAATTTATGATATTAGTGTTCATGCTGCAGTTAACTTTTGACTTAAATTCCTGTTTTGAAATCAATATTTACTCTGTGTGCTAAGTCTTAGTTCTAATGTTAGTAGGCTCCAAGAACTTTGCAGTGTTCAGACTCATCCAAATGGTCATATTATTAGCAGCATTGATTCTTTTCGAGTACTTTTCACTAGTAGAATTATGCAATTGATATGAATGCAATTTCTAATACATTTTCCATATTGATTCTTAACTGATTCTTAATAGTAGATATTGCTTCATAGTTATGCTAGTAATTACTGAACCTTTTTTTTACCATAACATCAAATTTAGTAGGATGTCCTCGGGTGATGTCTACTTGTTGGCTGTAACAGAAATTCATATTCATCTAGGAGTAACCTGGATGTGAAAAAAGTCAATGGCTGTTGGGTACATGAGGACATGCTCAAACTTAATAAGTATTTTCAGACAATAGTCCTAAGAGCATACATCTGAAAGCTTCCATATGATATATGGATGGAATCAGCGAAATAACTTGAATACTATCTGACTTTAGGAACCTGTTCACTAATCTAAGTATTGTTGGTACCATTCTTTACATGCTTCTTGAGAAACCATTGTTCAATTCCGTAACTAACTCCTTTAGTGGTTTTCTAAAGCAGCGGTTTACATATTGTTAAAAATTTTCTCTGTTACAGGTTTGGGCTTCAAAATCGAAGAAATAGTTCAGGCTTGGCATGAAATGTATGATGCTAAAAGGTGGATGAATGGCGTTCCCTCTTTCAGGCTAGAACCATTATTTCGGCGACGAGTGCCAAAACTGCATCATGTATTGGAGCACATGTGATTTATATACGGTATGGATTTATTGCTCTACATCTTCGTTGAAGGTGCACATGCTGCTGATCGTTTAGGTAGGTCTATAACTTCATTCTGATTGTTATCTCCAGTGTCCACTATTTAGTTTCATTTACCATATCAGTAAGTGCATCACTGTCCTTATGCTGTTGCTACCTTATTTGGTTTCTTTTACACATTATAACGTGCTTTATAACTTGAGAACTATGATGGTATTGGTCTACACGTGTGGCAACAAGCTGGTATCGTATAGTATATTATGTACAAATTGTAGTGTAATCAGTATGAATTTGAACTATTATGTGGGTTTGAAACTGGAACTTAACCCATTTACTTAGTTGATCTGAACCTGTTGAGTTAGCTTTCATCGGTGCAGGTTGGAGTTTAATCTTCTGATATAACCCAAACTTTATTCAAGCAATAGCAACTACAGATAATTAGTTTTTCTTTGGCCTGAGCCTGATTACATAAGTTTTAAGGAGTCTAGATTCTTTGAATAGGATATACTCGAGTTTTGTACTCCTGTATTCAGCATTTTATGGAAACTGTGTCTGGGTTACTATTTCGGAAACATTAGCTTTTTATGGCAACGTTATCTGGGTTACTCTCATTTTGAGATGCTATATCTAAACTCTAAAGGAACTAAACGTTACATAGTACTCTAGCACACTGTTTACTTCATTTTCAGCTGTCACAAGTGACCACCAAGTACACAAGTGTAAGCTGTTGTATAGAACCAAGCAGCCAAGCCCCTAGAGGATTTTCAAGTGTCTAGTTTACTCAAGTAAAAGAGTTGTATTATACAATATTGGAAGAACCTTAGTTTTTTTTGTTTTTTCTTGCTATTTATTTTGGTCTTGATTTAGATGCTAATATCTTAACGCGCTAAACAAACATGTAATATTCTGACGACTGTTTTCTCATGTGGGCAATGAGTTAAGCTCACTTAGGACCCGTTGGATGACTGGAAGTATAAGAAGTAAGAAGTAGATCAAGAAAGTAATTTAAAATTTTATGAAGTAGGAAGTAGCAGAAGTAGTTTTTTTCCACATATTTTTGGAAGCAGTAGAAATAATACTTCTTCCTCTTTATTTACTTTTTTGTTTGGATAGAAATTAAAATGTCATTAGGAAGAGAGAGAGAAGATCGTCTGAGATTTTATTTTATTTAGAGTAGGAATATCCATGTAATAAAAATTAATTGTATTCCTAAATTGATGCATATTTCAGCTACTTCTAAGGTACTTCATAGCCTTGAGAGGTGGAAAAAAAATTTTAAGAAGTAGGATGCTACATAGACACCATGTCATCATTTAAAGAAGTACCAGAAGTAGATTTTCTAGAGAAACAAATAATCTTTTTTGCTGGAAAGTAGCAGAAGTAGTTTCTATTTCTTTTACTTTTGCTACTTCATATCTACTTATGTGCAAACAAACAGGCCTTTACTGGAATAATCTTTCACAAGTGGCATAGCAAATTGACCCTATGGAAATTATTAGTTTTAGACACTAGTATATCCCAATGTCCTAGGTATAATAGGATTGGTCATAAATATTAGTATTGGCTGCACATATGGAGTGTGTAGAGTATACAAGTATGTATGAAGTAAAAATAGGATATTTTCCCCTGTGAAATTGGTCTTGGATGTTGATGTTTATTTCATTAGATTCGGCTGGACAATGTATTCTGGATCTTGATGTAAATAAATCATAAGTCTCGTGCATATACTTTCTTTTAGTGATAAACTACATATGATATTGTATCAAATAAAAAGCATTATTTCAAAATTGATTTTTTTACCCCTAGAAACCACTTTTAAAATAGGGTCATTCTATAGAAACCACCTTTGATTTTTAAAGGGTTTTTTGTTGCAATCAACCACCTAGGTTCACTCTCAGTTACTTTTTTCGGTAATTGGTCCCATCCAACCTCTATTAGGGAGCATCTATCCAATATACTTGGTATTTGACAACTAATTATTATAGCAAACTCGAAAAAACAACTTAAAAGTGTGTCTAGGTGGTTGATTGCAACAAAAAATCGTTTAAAGATGATTTATGCATAAATTAAAAATCAAAGATGATTTCTATGGAATGGCCCTATTTTAAAGGTGGTTTATAGGCGAAAAAAATCATTCAGAATAAGCAAAACCTGATATTTAAGGGAGATGTGTGGTTATATAGATCATACTCGTATAAACTTCCAGACCCCTAATTGCAAGAAAATGAATTGATAAGCATTATGATCATCATTTAACCTTTTTATGCAGAAATTTGCTCATTAATATCAACTACATTGATAGTAATACTTTAACCAATAACCATCTATTTTCTGCTCATCCATATAACAAAGGATTACCCTATGCAATCTCTGAATAAGAGTCATTCAAATTGGAAGATATTACCTCTTGTTTGACAAATATTTTATCAAAGGGATTATTATATTATAAAGTTATTTATCTTTTTGTTTGATGATGACTTTCATTAGAACTTTTCGTTGGAAATAAGATTTTTGTGTTGCCATTTTCAGATGCATACACCATGCCTTTAAGTTCAAAAAATTTCTCATTTACCACATTGCCAGTCTGTTTCTAATGGAATTTGTGTTGATGTGCTTGTAGGTGTTACATTTGCTCTTCTAAAGAGCAGCGGGAATCTGCTTGGATTTTATAGATTGTAGAAGTGTGTTACCCTATATCATTCTTGGCTCGCATTGTGTTTGGAGAAACTTATGCGGCGTTGCTATTTTTCTTTCCTTCTATTTGTTGTTTATATACAGAATTTGAATTTAGTTTCTCTCTCTTTTTTTTTTACCCTTGTTTTGGAGGTCAAAACAAGATTGGGCTTGATTTTTTTTCTTCAGCCTACTAGGATTGTACTTGGCTTGAGCAGTGATTGTTGTTGTTCTTGTCATCATCATGATGGATACTTGTATCAAGACTGTAATGTTACTAGTGTTTGTAATTCATCCCTTTTTTTTATGATTGAAGAAACAAAAAGAAACTTTGTGATGCATACTTTTTTCTAGTGGGTTAATGTACAGAGATGAAAATGGTTCTTTTTCTTGGTTGTAATCATCATGATGGATACTTTGTAATTCATCACAAAGAAACTTTGTGATTCATCCATTTTTTTCTTGGTTTTATGTTTGGTCTCTTACAAGAACTAGAGTTTTTTCTACTTTGATGATGGTGATAAGTAATCCTGATTATTGTACACTTACTGAGTGCTTTAAGAGGGTTGTTTTCCAAATTCTCAGTGGTTGAAACCTGTTTTAAAGTGCATTTGCACACACTAATAAAGATGATTGTAGAAAGGCAGGGAATTAGAATCATACTCTTTACGCTGGTCTATATGATTTTCACTGATTTGATAAAAATCACGATTTTATAAATTTATGAAAAGAATATTAGTCTTTTTAGGAATTCGGATCCTCTCCACCTCAAAAAAGTACTGGAGAGATTGTTACTTTTAATAAAACTCGCTGATCATCTAGTAGTTAGCTGAGATTCTTTCTGAAGCTAGCACTTATAATACCTGATGAATTGCACTCATAACTTTCATTGTCGTCTTAAATTAGTTATAAATGCATTTTTTGTAAGTTCAATCCCTGTAAACTATGCAAAAAAAAAAAGCAACTCGTCAAAATTCTATTTTGTGAAAGAAAAGGGTAAAGTAAATGACCTGAATAGACATAATCAGAGTAAAATTCATGTGAAAATCATTACCTTAATCAGGAAACAAGTACCTCTAATCATGTTGAATGGAAGGGAAAGTTTTACATGCCCCTCTAAAAAAAATTACAGATAACAGCAGTGAGCTGACGTGGACTGACCAATGGCCAGTAACATCACGACACGTGGCACGCCACGGTATTGTGGGTCCACCTCGTAGTTCCTCAAGTTTCCACCGCGGATCCCGTCACCGCCTGCGGAAATCGAAGAAAAACACCAAAACGAGAAGGACGCAGGGGAATCAATCGATGGCAGCAGTTAAAATGAGAAACCCTAGCCTCTCTCTTCAGAGATTGCTGAGATCCTCCTCGTTCCTCATCCTGTTCTCCCTCTCTCTCCAGAGATCGGCGCTGGCCGATGATATCTTCACTTCGACCTCCGGTATGCCCTAATTCCTTTGCGACTTTCCTTCTGTCTTGATTCAATTGGTTGATTGTTCACTTGAGACTCCTAAAGGTTTGATTTTGATTTGAACCTAATTTTTTAAGGATTTTAAGTGCAGTGAAATTAACCATGTAATAGGGTTTCTCTAAGGAGTTAGGCTAAAGAGTTCATAGTTTGTTGATTCTTATTTGAGAGTGATGTGTTTTCAGTTCAATGCGAGGCCATTTCAGTGAAAGTTAGGATTTTGAGGTGTATACGATCATATAACTGGAAGGATAGTATTGGGAATGAAGTGTTGTTACTGATGATTGAGCCGGTTTGCTAGGTTCAGATGCAATTAAGATGGAAATTTCATCAAAGGATTATGTTGCTTGAGTAGGTTGATAATTTTAATGACCTTAATCATAGGATGATATGCAAGTTGAAAAATTTCCAATTTTATCAGCTTACTGGGTTGGGAGTTCAGGAACTGAAATCAGGTCTAATAGTGGATCTTAACGGGTTGTGGGGAAAATCCTGCGTCAAAAAATTGAGGTGCATTCATGATTGCTCCTTGCACCAGACACAGGGTGAGTCCTAGGTGCTAGAGGCATGCACAGGCTATTCTTATTGCTTGGGAGGGTTTGTTGAGAGCAGGGCCTAGGCCCATGAAAGTCTGTTAGTAATACTTGTAGGCCCTTTTTTTATATACATTAGTTGCATGAATGTCTGTGAGAACAATGGTCCTAGATAATTTCATGATATACATTGGTTGTTTTATTACGTTGTGCACAATGGGAAGCAAGTAGCGCTCAAGTCAACCTTTTGGACTGGGGGTTACAGTTCTAATTCAGTTGTTCAATTGCATCATTCAGAGTCTATATTGTGCATGTTTTGCAAGTTGCAGATTAATTTGAAAGTTATGTCCATATTTCATAACTTGTTGAAGATAGTAGTTCATCTTTACTCAGCTTCAGTCTAACCTGAAAGTTATGTCCGTAATTCATAACTTGTTGAAGATAGTAGTTCATCTCTACTCAACTTCAGTCTTCGTTATGGTAATGAGAAGACTAATTACATTGAGTAAGGCCTGGAGTATAGACGCTCCTACCCAACTTCTTTCCTTGAGTCCTCTTCTTATCATTGTCAACTCCCCGTGGAGATTCTTGCTAGGCACTGAATCTCTCTGTTATTAACCTGATAGGTCCATTGAGAATGTTGTTTCTTCTAATCCTGGCTGTCAACAACATGAGAAATTAAGAACTCTTATCACACATCGTCATAAATATAATTATTCATGAGGTATTCTGGAGCTGTTGTGGCTTGATAGACTGGCTTTCTAAATATTGGGTAACATTAAGTTTGTTTTCAACGACTTCAGGGCTACTCTTTAAATGGATAAATTGGGTGCCAGTCCCCAATGATTATTTTCTCATATTCTAATAGATAATAGAATTCTTGGATAGTCATATAATTAAGGTCCTATTTGAACTGCAAATTTCTTTCCAACAGCGACCTACTCTGACAAACTTTGATTGGTTGATTCATCAAATAACTTGTACTCGAACTTGTAACTAGGTTCATTGATCATTTCAAGCACTCTAAACTGGAAGTACTTTTGTTAATCTCTTTAAAGCATGCCACACATTATTGAGATGTGAGGTTAAACTGGAATTGTGAATGCATTATGAACATATGCAGGGATTGACATATAACTAGCTTGTGTGTACTCTTTGAGGTTATTTAAGCCTGGTTTATGTCATCATCATCATCAGGACATTTCCCTATCAAACTTATATTTACCCTTGCTGTCAGGCGAGCTTTCTTTGTTTGAAGTTTCAGCTGACTTGATTTGGTATTTCTGGTAATTTTACCACACAACTTTGCACTACCTGTGGAATTCATTTGTCTTCTTGTGATTCTTGCTTAACAGGTGCGTCACTGGGCCGGAGTTCTCGTGAACCAAAATATAAGATAGAGTTTCATTCAGCAAAGTCTCCTTTTCATCCTGTGAGTACCTCTAATACTTTTTGTTCTGTATCACTTGGTTGTTTCTTTCTTTCCAGCAATGTGAGGAGTTTTGAGTATTGTTGTTGCAATTGCTTCAGTTATGAATTCGAAAGGACTGTTATGATTGTTGAGTTGGCTATCTTTGTTTATATTTCTTGATAGTAGTCAGGTTTGTGCGACAC
This sequence comes from Asparagus racemosus, assembly GCA_037177215.1. Classification (NCBI taxonomy): domain Eukaryota; kingdom Viridiplantae; phylum Streptophyta; class Magnoliopsida; order Asparagales; family Asparagaceae; genus Asparagus; species Asparagus racemosus. Next base: position 40,610,405 of record JBAKGM010000233.1, read on the forward strand.
AGGCATATCAAGCAAGTCAGAGTATGGGAAATAAAAGTTGAAAGTGATGTGTAATCTGTTCTTTCCAAATCAACTAAAACTAACCCATGTGCTTGTATTCTACAAAGATAATTGTCCTCACATGCTTGGCAAGATTCAACCTACATTTTCTGTTGGTTCTTATGCCTAAGGAATGTAACGTGATCTAAACGTCAAGTATCTAAGATCCAACATAGAGATGTCCTTTCTCATACACATAAGCCATAAGGTAATGTAAGTTATCAATACATATATTTTTTCTCACACTCTGTGCACATTTTGGACCAGTTTAGCTCAACATAGAGATGTCCTTTCTCATACACACAAGGTAATGCTATGGAATTACCATGTTTTTTTTCTCAAAAAAGAATTCTACCATGTTTAATACTGACTGTTGCGTATTTGACAAGATTTGGCTGTGACATAAGTAGAAGACAAAGTATTATGTATTCTAACAGTACTAGGAGACTATTTTGAGACTGGAGGTTGAAAATACTAGGGTTTTCATTTTATTTCACAGGCACCTTTTGCTTGCAGTTAGTTAGACAGTGAAAACAAAAGCATTTAACTAACTACACACACTAACTATATTAAAAGGGAATGTTTTTTGAACACTGGGCTTGAACATGTAATATATCATTTTCGAAGTCTTCTTAGTGAATTTTGTTTTTCTTTTTGCTGAATGTTCACTCGGTGCAAGTTGAAGTATGAGATGTAATAGGGGTGATATTGTTTTGCAGGATGACGGCCAGGAATCAATAACAATGTCAAAGAAAGATGGTCAAAAGTATGCATGTTTCTTGCCCTCCGTGGAGCAAACCAAAACTGTGAAAACATTCACTCAACAGAACTCCAGCAGTATCATCTTAGAAACTGATAGGAGGATTAAGTTAAAGACACCAGATGAGCTACTTGACGTGCTGAAAGATAAATGTTTCTACAGGGTGAGGGTTGTCATATGAAATTCCAGTCATCTCGTTAAATGAACTTCTATCGACTATAGCTTACTTTTACATTCATTTGCAGCATGAAGGTTGGTGGTCGTATGAATTCTGTCACCTGAAACACTTGCGGCAACTCCATTTAGAAGATGATAAGGTAAATTCTTATCCAGAGCCAAAGATATGAAGTGTGATTGATCTTTGTACTATAGTTTTTGTTATAAGAGTAAAAATGAAAAATGGAAACAATTCATTAAGCCAGAAAGCGAGAAGTACACAACTTTTGGTGCGACTTTGTCACAACCCTCATTTGAGCAGCTTGGCTTAAACTCGAATGCATATTTTTCATGAATCTCATGTTAATTATATTCTGTGGTTCTGAATCTGATGTTTCCTGAGTGTTAAAACATTTGCATTGTCATCTGCATTTCTTCTAAATTTCTTTATTTTCAACACTGCTTTCCAGCTGTATTTTTGTTCTGTTAAAACATGGATTAACTGCTGATAGACCCCCTGTAGTATAGTGGATAGACTTCCTGAGCTCTATTGGTGCTGAAAGTTCCCATGTACTATTGCCCAAGTGCGGCTGAAATCCCTGAGTGTCGTAAACGAGTCAAAAAAGTGCCCTCTGTGGTGTTTATCGCAATTGGGTTATAGTGCAGGGGTCTGTCTGCAATTAACCCTTAGGCCTCATTTGGTACCGGGCCTGAGTGGGAATGGAATGGCAATTTCCACTTCTCATTCCTTCGTACTAAACACAACCTCTTTTTGGAAGCTAGAATGCATATTCTCACTTCCCCTTCATTCCCACATTATGTGGAAATGAGCATTCTTAATAAGATGGTAGGGAATGAGCATTCTCACTTAAGCGGGAATTACATTCCGTTACTTGCTTCATTCCATGCTCACTTAACCCGATTCTCGTATATCAAGTGAGGCGTTAAAGCATTGATACCTTATCAGTTACAAAGCAAATCACAAGTTTATTTATAATTTCCGACTGTCATGGATAGCCATGCCGACTGATGGAATTCTCCACCCCCCGCCGTCCGTGCCACCCCAAAAAGAACCCCAAAGAGAAAAAAAACACATACATTCCCCACACAAAATTTATCAGGTTGCTGGAATTGAGTAAACACACCTACAACTATCATATCAGTCTCCATGGCCAGAGTCTGTGTTATTTTTATTAATAAATGTGAAAGGAAATTAATTCCAGTGAGAAGTAATACTATGATCATTTAGAGATCTTGTTTCATTCCAATCATATCATCTATCTCCTTCCCTCCAAACTGCTCATGGATGGGGGACACCATTTAAACCACATTCAGATTTATCATTTTTAACAAACTTTATTAATCTCAATTTCTAATTGTGTATGTGCTCAAAGATGTACCTGTTGATGTGAGGTTAGAATTTCTGCTTCAACTCAACCTTCTGTAGAAAAGTCTCAATCTATAAGCTAAGGTCCTAAGGAGATAGTCAAGATGCCATATTTCATTCCCAACAACTTACTTGCCAGAATCACTCCTAATGACGATGACCATCAGACTACATTCATATTTTCACATAAATATCGTAGTTTCCAATATATGTGAGTTAATTCAAGAAGCGCCTTTTGATAGTTGCATCACGTGATTCTTCTATCCTTGATTATGGCAAATAATTCTAAATATGCTGCTCGGCTTTCTTGCAGGCTGTTCAGGAGTTTTATCTAGGATTATTTGATTCTGAAGCAACAACAGCATTCAACCAAAACCATTCTGATACTGCAATGCTAAAAGATCCTCGTTCCAAAGACGCCTCTCAAAGGTCAAATAACCATCTAAAAAAAATTGTCACAAAAAAAAGCAAGAAAAAGAAAGTTCTTTTAACTGATTACTTAACAAATTGGCAGGTACCATGCTCATCAGTACACAAACGGGACAATCTGTGATCTTACCAATCAGCCCAGAGAAACCGAGGTAACAAATCTATTACAAGTTGTATTTTTTTCTCTTGGATGTAGTTGTGGTGAGGGGGGGGGGGGGGAGGGGGGGGGGGGGGGGGGGAGGGGGGGGGGGG
>JBAKGM010000233.1:40644649-40655033 GCA_037177215.1 Asparagus racemosus
GATTTTAAATCCCGTGAAGTGTTCGAGCTTTATTTGCCAAATTCGACCCAGTTTCAGCCACGTGGCTGAAACTGGGTCAAATTTGGCAAATGAAAGTCAAATATGTCGAAATTTTCAAAATAAAAGTCTTAAAAGGTCTATTTCGAAAACTTGTCCTTCTTATTGATGGTTTTCTTATAATGTACTTTTATCATAAACTGAATTAGTATAACGTGTATAGTTTCCATTTACAGGTGTGACCGTATTTTGTGGCGTGGAAAAGGGCTGAACCAAATGTGGTACGTGAGAGGCGAGTCAAAATTCTCTGATCACAGGCCGGTTTCCTCTCTCTTCACTGTTCAACTCGATGACCATGACCTTGTGAAGAAGGGCTTAATGGAGTCCGCTAGATTCTGACCACAATTAACTAGCCAAAATCAATTTTAGTTTCTTTGTTCACAATCTAGCTTATGAGTGAAAGTGTACAGAAGTGGTTCTTGTTTAGATTCATTTATTTTATTTATTCATTGACAGAGAGGAGAGGGATTTATTCATTGACAGTGAGTTCTCAGGCAATGCTTTTCTATGTGTAAATATTTGTTATTTTTATTTTTCATTTTGTTGTTAGTCGCAGAGGCATGTCACATGTGGCAGGGAGCAGGCATGAAACTGCAGAAGTTTTCAGATATTTATTAGTTTGAGCGTCTTGTCACGTTGCTACCTTTTATAAACTGTAGCCTGCAGAGGAAACTTTTATCTGTTCTTTTATTCAACGTGGGAATCCCTTTTTTTGTTGTTGAGGAAATTGTTTCAGATGAAGGAAACATATCAAAGTTTTAGTATGATTTGGTCATGTGGAAGACATAACAAATGAAAGCTAACAGGCTTCTTCTCATTACTTACAACTGGCAAGGGTAAGAAAATTTTTAAGACAAAAGGGGTTAAATAAAAAAAATCATATGACACGAATCTTGATTAGAATAGGATGTTTTAAGCTGGCCTCGGTTCATAGAAACCTCCACAAATAAAGATAAGTTTCGAAATCAAGACTTTCAAAGAGCAAAAAGGGGAAGATGTCAAAAATGGCGGGCAACATGAATAGTAATCCATGAACAGTAGCGCCCTCGTGCACAAGCAGCTGCCCATGCGGTGTGTTAAATAAATTAAAAAATTATTTTTATATTCGTGCACAGTGTTTTCCCAGATCTATAAATAGACTCAGAAATCATTCAGAAAAATTCATCATAGAAACAACAACTCCCCTATATATAGAAGTGAGAAAAAAATAGAGAGAATATCTTCTTGTAAAGAGAGATTGTAATCCTCCTAAATTTTCCTCATAGTGACTTCTTCTATCCTTGCCCGTGGTTTTTACCCCAAATTCATTTAGAGGGTTTTCCACGTAAATCTGTGTGTTCCTTATTATTTTCGCAATACTTTAGCTGCAGCTGTGCTCTATTGGGCCCGGGTCTTGTTCCCAATACTTTCTTTTTGGCAACGTGACTAATCATCTACCCAATATTTATTTATTTTTTTATTAGTGTTCATTACATATATATTCCTATAAATATAATTTATACTATGAGAGTTTATTTTACGTCATGCTTACGTAGAAATAAGTGTAAATGCTAATAAAGTAATTTAGACATGGTTAATGCATATTAGTCCTTTAAATCGTTCTTAGTTGCCAATTAATCCTTCCAATCTCTACATTCTCTCATTAGTTAAATTTTCATTTTTATTGCAATTTCATCATCCGTTAGAATTTCTGTTAGTTTCCCTAACTCTAGTTATGTTAACCCTTAACCCTTCATCTAGAATTACCTGTTATCTGGGTTAAATCATTCTTAATATCCTCATTTCTTTCTAAAATTTTTCCACTCTATGAAAGGGAAAATTTTCTCTAGATTGGGTTTGAAGAAGTTTCTTGTCAGTGGAGAAGGACTTGGTGAGTTTAACTTTCAGTTTAAGCAGATTGTGGGTATAAACCTATTATGAAATAGGTTGGTATGGTTATAAATGATGAAGTTTATTATGGATCGGGTATAACAGGAAACTACCAATTTCCATTAAAGCTGACAGAATTTCACCCTCATAAATGATGTCGCCTAACAATAAGGATGAAATTATAATAAAAATGAAGATTTAAGAGACTAATAAGCAGATATTGAGATTTGAAGGACTAATTGATAATTACAGATGAGTTATGGACTAATATGCAATTAACCTATTTAGAAAATACAGTAGACACATCATGGTATCAATGAATAATTAGGTTTGTACCCAGAAAAGCGGGAAGTTTTTTTTTGTTTTGGGGGGGGGGGGGGGGGGGGGTTTGGAATTTCGTTATTTGTCTTACTTTTCATATTAAACTTTTAATATAACTTGAAACTTTTCATATTAAACTTTTAATATAACTTGAAACCAATATTATTTAGGAGGTTTCTATGCATTTATACCTCTCAAACAATGGTTTTTTTAATTATCTTGTAAATTCATGATTGATATGTTACCTCTTAAGTTTTACTGATACGTTCGTGATTGCCATTTTACTAGATTTTACACGTGTATTTTATGTAAAATATGCTTGTTGCATTCAGTAGGACTAACAGTGGTCTGACCACAGTTCATCCAGTCAACCATTATTAGATCATATTATTAGCTTAGAGTATAAATATTGACATTGACTTATACAAGCGGCAAATGATTTTCATAAAAACCAAATGAGTGCATGATTAACTCGTGCAATACAATCCGGAGTGAAATGATACCTAACTCCACAAAAAAGTAATCTCATTTTCTGAACTTTGGTCTATATAGATTACAATAAACCTTTTTTTTTTTAGCCCGAACTTCGTGCAGGTACACGGTCAGACCTGAGACTTTAATTTATTGAAAAAAGAGATTACAATAAACCAAATTTAAAATGGGATGAGATGCTCGACAAGACATGAGTTACAGTATTATAAGTGTTTCCTCGTAACAACGACCACGAATCTGATCAATTACTCTTTGCACTTTGAAAACGGACCTAATCTTTATAGATAATTGCAGATTGGACAAATCATGTTAGCACTGTGGGTTTTAAGCATTCTTGGATAGTGGGAAACAAGAAATGTGGTAGCAAGAAAAGTTGAGGAGGACCTAATCTTTATGGATAATTGCAAATTGGACAAATTATTTATTGGGTTGATTTTAGAAAACCTCCACCAACTATGGAGCTTGTCTTAGAAAACTCCCCTCGACTTTTATATCTTTCGAAAACCCCCCTCAAATTTAAGGGTGTTGTAGATAACCCCCCTCAACTTTCAAAATATGCCTAAACCCTCCTTAAATATGGGGTGTCTCACAAAACCCCCTTTATCTTTCTAGTTGTTTAAAATAACCCCCCTAATATTAGTAATTTGGAGTATGCAATGACTAAAATACCATTGGTTGAAAAAATTCATGTGCGTTTAAAAAATCAACCCAATCAAAATATTAGACTTCAGTTTGTTAGGTTTTGATGAGGAAACTAATCTTTAAAAGAATTTCAATTGTTTCATATATTACAAGCATGGATAAACAGAAAACAAAAGAAGTTTAGCATTTCAAAAAAGAAAGGAAAAAAATTAGATTTGCGCGTAAACCTAGAAATAAAGATGGAGGAATAAGAAGAGGGGGGAAATAAAATGAAAGTTATTTTTAACTTTAAAAGGTTAAAAAGGAACACTATGCTAAAAATAATTAATGTATTAGGGATAGTATGATCATTTTCAATCATTTTTTCCTTTAAATTTAAATTATATTAGTTAAGGAGATTAAGTGAGAAAAATTAAGGGGGATAAATAATATTTTGATAGTTGCGGGGGGTTATCTATAACATCTCTATAATTTATGGGGGTTTTCTATAGTTTTTTTTTTTTTCGTGGTGGGGGGTGTGGGGGGGGGGGGGGATGTCTTGATACGACCCCATACTTGACGGGTTTTTTTTAAAATTAATCCTTATTTATTCTCATTAGGTCGAGATCTACGGGCAAAGATGAATAGATACGTAACATCATGATAATTTAAAATTCGCTAACAAAGTTATTGGTTATCAAATATTTAATTACTCTATTGTCTCTTTCACTTCAGTAAAGATTCGGATTCAAATCACTGGAATAATTTCAAGCAAGATAAACAAAATAACTTGTGGGTGTGACAGTGTGAGGATGACAAAAGGTAAATTATTACACTTTGATTTGATTAGGATAAGAAAAATCCATTAAAATTGTAATTGCGATTTGTGAGGCGAGAAATGTATTCCTTATCCTCATGCAAGAGGACGCGTCTTCCTTAATTCGTTTCCAAGTGAAGAACAACGAATTGTTAAAATGTTTCATCAGTATTTTTTCATTTAGCTGAGACAGTTGCAATAGATTTCAATTTTTTTGAACCATTATCTCTTCAAACTATAAGTACACAAGAGCTGCTGTTTGGTTCTTTTTTCCTTCTTTGAAATAATGGTCGGTTTAAATGGAGTGAAACAAAAGAGCATGATGAAAAAGAGAGACAACAAAAGTTCTGCGCTCAGTTATGTTTAAAAAAGAGTTTATTGCACATTCACCCGCTGATTTACGAAAGTGTAATACTTTTTACATCTGAGCTTTAAAATAGGGACGTTTATCTGGTATCACTATGATACCCATATTTAAAATTAATTTGGATTTCGAAATAAATCTTACCCATTGATATGATCTATTATATACATCAACTATATTTCTAGAAATAAAATTGTACAGGATTTTAAAATACTTTTTCCTATGTATAATAAGGTCAAAATCAACATTTTGAAATTTTCATAAAGTTGTTTAATTTTAATCCCTTAATACATAATCAAAACACATATAAATTATTTAAAATGTTTCTATGTGGCGCAAGTGTACTACATCACACCCAACTTTACGAAATTTTTATTTGATGATCAAAATTTTAGATTCAAATTGATAGTAAAAATTTTAGATTCAAATTGATATTATCTACGTATATGATATTATATAGTAACCAAGCTCGACTCCATACTCCTGCGCTAACTTTTTTCTTTTAAATATTTACTCTTGTGATCTATATGGGATACGATACTCTCTCCCTCCCACACTCTCACTTAATTGTGATCCGTATGGGATACGATACTCTTTCCCTCCCACACTCTCACTCACCCACCTTCCTGCTCCCCTTCACCTATGTGGTTATTGAATTATTTGGAAGTTTCGATATTACAAGTTTTTGTTTTCTTGGAGGAAAAAATAAATAATTTCATATTGTTTTATGAATATTTAGGATATAAGTTTTCTTTGTTTAAATTAGAATATTAATATGAGTAATAATATTTCTTAAAAAAGGAAAATAAAAAAAAAGGGAAGAAGAAGATTGCATGAGAGGGATCCATCTTATCTCAAAAAACCTGTAGAAATTTGGACCTTGGCATCTGCAAATGTTTAGAGGACAGTCCAAACTTCAATCCATGTAACTTTGAAAAGGATATGTTCAACACGTAATTTCAATATTCATTGTAACCTTGAAGTTTTTGCACTACGAAAGAATTTGCCTTCGCGTTTGCTTCTCTCCTTGATCTAACATGTCTCATTCGGATTGATTTGATTTGAGACTGATGTCTGAACAACTAGCCCGGGAAAAGAATTTTCTTTTCTTTTCTTTTCTTTTTCCCCGCCATTAACGTGATTCACGTGCCGCATGCCAAAACGTCACTACTCATTTTTGGATGGAGATATGAGATTCCTATTTTACTTTTTAACTTTTGTGTTTAGTGATTGCCATTGTCAAATTATTTGTTCGAATAAAGCTGAGTCCATATAATGAAGGATTGGACCACTACTCTTCGTGTCTTCAGTAGACCAGCCAATGTGTTAAGATGTCACTTTCTTAAGCTTCTTTTAAGGAAAAGTAAAAAATTAATTATGAAAAAGGTATTCTACTTGAAAATGACAAATTGAGTATGTTACACATGAAGAACTTTTCTTCGTCGAGCCAATGAACATAGAAGAATACTATTTTACATACTTATTTCAAGTTTAGATATCTTTGAGATAATGAATAGAAGGATCTTTAGAAGTTAACTCGAATATCTTTTTTACCAAGCAGGTTTTTTCTTACTTGAATGGTACAAAAAATTAAATACTCAGAAGCATGTGTATGGTTAAAGACTAACATTTGGCCCATTTAACATGCGGACAATGGCAATAAAGGAGTAACATTTTGGCCCATATCATAAGAACGTGCCTACTTCTTGTAATTTTCTCTAAACGCAACTATAAAAGAAATTTGCTTGCATACAGAGGGCGTGCGAATCATTTGAGCCATAAAAAATTCTAGCAAATATTAAATCATGAACCTTGTTTATACTTTAAACTTAAATAATAAATAAATAAATAAACCACCCAGGTCAATGTGAGGCTCAACCTCACTTCTCGAGGGCCCAATCAGTAACTTACTAATTGGCTGGCTTTGGGCCTATGAGGGTGCTAGGGGTGGCTTATTTTTTGGTCAAACTAGCTTTCAAGCTAGCTTTTTTATTTTTACTTATTTGGTAATATATAAAATAAGCTAGCTTATAAGTCACATTTTAAAAGGCTGGTATGCCTCAGCTTTTGGAAAAACTAATTTATAAGCTCATCTAAATAAGCTATGTTTGACTAAACAAATTACTATACTGTGCAAATAATTTTTATAATATTTTTATCATAAAAGTCAAAAGTTACTAAATGCTAGCATAACTTATAAGTTTTTAAAAAATAAGCCTTTCCAAACACCTTCTATGTTACATAGTTGTTTAAAACTTGGATAGGTATTTTCTTTGTTCCCTTCACTGCCCTCCATTGTCTTCTTTTATTACTTTGTTTTCACAAATTATAAGCTAAAGAGTTGAGGTTTTTTCCGGCAAGTAGAGTGCCAAAATTTGACATTACTGTTTACCAAACTTACATATTTCTTCTCATTTCTATCCTGTCTAAAAGCTGTTATCCTACAAATCTTACCTTCTATCGCGAACAGCTGTCTTTTCTTTCTCTGTTCTTTGCTGGGTATGGCCTTCTTGTTCTTCCATGGACATTATGGAGAAGAGTAGCTTGTTAAAAGGGCAGATTTGGGGACTCTGATGCTGATGGGTGCCAAGGCATTATGGATCGATTCAAGAAAGTCTCCTGTTCGAATACAATTAGAATGAAAATGTTATGGTTGAAGGTTGACGGATTTTTGCCTCCATTGTAAGTATAAAAGGGTGAAGTTTTTGAATAAATTATTAAACTAGATTTAATGCTTCTATTTAGGTTTTTGCACAATGACTGTTAGGCAACTGGCTTTGAAGATGTTGTTAATTGTTTTAATTCAAAACCAAGTTTACTTGGATACTAAATCTGCGTATATATGATTAAAGGGGAGCTATTTAATTCAGTTATTAAATTTGTGCATTTCTGCATGTCTAAATTGAACTGAAGAAACTCATTAACATCTTAATGACCATAAGGGATTTATGGCAATATTCTTGGTAGCAGACTTGTACTACTTAGGTATGATATATTGATTCATTCTTTACTGAAACTGAACTCGTGAAATTTGATAGAGAGGAAAGCAGCTTCTTTTACAGACATACGTCATAGTTTATTTATGTCTCTTTTGAACATCGCTATTAAAACTATTTGTCAAGAAAAAAACGTCATTGTTCAGAGAGTAATATTTGAAAATGGTATTATAATTTATATCGTTGTTTAGTTTGAAGAGCATTTGAATAAGGCACTGATATTATTCAACAAGTGCGACTTAGGTCTATAAACTTCTCATAAAATACAAACATAGTCTCACGTTTATTTTTTATTACTTATGTGATGTCATCTTTTTGTTGCCTCTTCAACTTAATTATTTATATATTATTGCTTACAAATTAATGCAATTCCCTAACAAATGCTATTTTTTCATCTTGGGGAATTTGTCGTTGGTTTTGGTTAATGAAAGTCAAGCTGCAAGACCAATAAGTAGATCTCTCTAGCCACCACCTGTCCTCGTGTGCTTGATACCAGGGCCTTCCATTGCTACATATATCTATGCTAGAAGTTTAATATCAACTAGAATTCTCAACCTTTATTTTTAATCTCTCTTAATTGGAGACACGGGGATTCTTGGGTGATCTCAACTTAATGCTGAGGTGGCCTATTTATAGGAGAGTTTGCGATTGGTGAGCGCCGTTGCTACAGTAGTGGTTGGTGGCGTTGGTGATTACTGTAGCGGGAGTAGGTATTTACTGTAGCTATGGCTGCTCAACTTTTTAACATTCTCAACCTTCAATTATTTTCTATGAATTATTACCAACATTCTTTAGGAATACAACGTCAATTAATAAAGACTTTATGTTAGGCTGATATTTGCCCTCATAGTTATAGTTAATTCTTCATCGTGATATGTGTCTTTCTCCTGAGCAGATCAGGTTATATCAACATAAGTTGAATCTCTGCCTTTCTCATTAGTTAATCTTGTCATGGGGAAGGAATTGGAGGATGATAATGATGATGATCACACGCACCCACGCAAGCACGGAGATATTACATGTGTTTTTCTGTGTGTGTTTTTATATACAAGTGATTGGCAGAATCTTGGCTCCATTGTCATTAATTTATACGGAAATGCGTGTTAAAACTATAGAGAGAATCAATATAACCAATTATTATCGTCAAAATTCTGCTGGCCATATAGCCTACTTCTACTTGAACTGACTCAATAGGAACTAATAAAATTTTATTGACCAACTTTTTACCTGCCATTGTCTGATAGCCTCCTTAATTAATTAAATTATATGAAAATAAATTGATTTATTTTCTCTCGAGTTTTTTAATGTTCTAATAAGAAAGTATAGTCATGGAGCTTATTTTTGGTGTAATTGATTACTGTCCATTTCTTTCTTTGCTTTCACCAGAATTCTTTGATTATGGCATCATGCAGCAGCATTTGGTGTTTCCAAGTTCACAACCATTGCACATATCCTTCTTAGGTTTTTCCTATACTCCAAGCTAACTCTATTTCCCAATTTATTGATTTCTTGTTTTAAAGTCGTCGAATTAAGACGGCTCAGTGGAAAATTATTTTCTCATTTGAAAATTTCTTTTCTTTTCTATCATTTTTTTAGTTTACCAATTTTTGTCCTTACTCAAGTAACTTGAGCCGGCTTACAAGTAATCTTCTTGCCTTATCATTTTCCTTGAATGTGTGGATTAAGTTGGTTATTGCTAATAGTACATAGTGTGCTGGAGTAAACACTTTTTGTTCGTGTGTCAAGTCAAAAACTGATTTCTAATGTCCAATAAATGATGTTTACTGTAACCTATTTGTTAGAGCCAAAACTGACAGTTTTCGCATTTCTTTAGCAAAGATATACTGCCGATGGTACCCCAAAATATTCATATATATATAGTTGGCATGTTGTAAAGGACTTCTCGACAATCTGCTTAAATCTCAACATTCAAAAACAAATCTCCTCATTGATGTGCAATTTCTTTGTCCCATATTCACATAACAATATGATGTAAGCTATGCTGTCATTTTAGATCTAACGATTAAACTTTTTATCAAATTAATGTTGATAGATACAAGATTGACAATAACTTATCTACCATATGGAGATGTCTCTTATCTGCTCTAGAAAAATCACACATTATAAATGTTAGATCAGATAGATAGAAATAGTGTCAACATGTTTAATTTCTTTTGCAAACTTTCATGAGGCAACCTTTGCTGATACACATTGTTGAAATTAGCTTTTTTTTTTTTTTTAAGGTGCCAGGGAGAGAGCGGAGCAAAGCCTTGTTGAAATTAATTCGAACAACTTGTTGATACATTGCTGTAATTTTGCAGGTTTTGAGGGCTTAAGAGGGTTCTACTGAGGGCATCATTTCAAATTTATCAAAGAATGTTCTAGATTTTACAACTGCCTCGATAACACTTTGTTGTGCACGAGAATGTCCTCTCATGGTTAAGAATAGCAGGGATATCTAATTGGTTTGATTATTGGTAAATTAAAGGGAAGGTAAAATGGAATCAAATGATAGCTTAATTTGGTCCTCGTTGAAAATTTGTTGGAATTGTCTCTCGGGTTCAAAGATTATGGTCCCGGAATCAGTTATGGTAGAAAAATAAACAATATTGCACAGTAACAATATAATAGTAAGGAAGAAAGAGGAACTTGGAGTTCCATAAAGTTAAATTTTTTGGACAATGTCAAAGGTTTCTTTTAAGATTTATGATTAGTGATTTGTGGACAATGTCAAAGTTTCTTTTAAATTATGATGATTAGTGAGATGAAATAATTTCCGAGACATCACAGTTGTTTAAATAGACTTTAAATTCTCTTTATTCCCCCGCGTCGCGGGGGTTAAACAAC
>JBAKGM010000233.1:40677453-40692026 GCA_037177215.1 Asparagus racemosus
GGGGTGGACTTTGGCAATACAAAACATTACCATCAATATCGAGGCATAATATGAATCCCGTTATAAAGGAGTTGCCCCGCTAGACTACTACTCCCGGATTCATTAAACCTCCCGCTATTTGAAAAAAACAAATAAGAAAGAAAAATATGCAGAAGCCAGAAGCACAATATACCTTTTGCAAGGAAATTGTTTCGGACGATCAGAAGTTAGAAATTGCAAGGAAACATGCAGAAGCCAGAAACAAATAAGTAAGCTGCACAAATTGTTTCGGACGATCAGAAGTTAGAAAGAAAAAGGTAGACCCATTTAATATATGTAAATTTAAACTTTTCTTGAAGAGAGAATCTGACACAGATATAACCTATTAGCTAAATTTGCAGAGGCTTGCAAAATTTCCAGCTATATGGGTAATTCTGCTAGCATAAAATCAATGTATCACAACATAATCGCTTGATTTAAATATTAGCAACTATATGATGGATAAATGACAAAATGAAGAATCACAACATACCAAGAAGTCTTTTTTTTTTTTTTTAAGAAAAGGGGAATGATTACCTGATTAGTGATAGGGGTCAATACTTAGAAACTGGAATCCTTAAACCAGAAATGAACCATAGAGATTACCGTCCTTGATATTTTACAGCTGGGAAATTTTGCTAGCAGTAACGTGTCTCTTATTGCTTCCTAAAGATGGTTATGTGAACCAAATCCTGTCCATTAGAGCTGGTAGCAGTTTCAAGAAATAAGATTCAAAGAAAAGCTTACACTTAATTATAATAACTTTAAAGAAATTAATTACTTGCCCTTACCTGAATATACCAAACAATTTGAAAAATAGAGCATGGAGAGCATGTCTTACTTATAAAATCATGAGTATGAAACAATTTTTCATTAAAAAAATTTATAAGCATTGAATGTATAGGCAAGAAACGGGTCCAAAATTTTTTATTCAACCATGCCGATATTTTAACTACAGATTAACAATGTAAAACTTTCATTTTCATTCATTCTACATTCAACAACAAAAAGAGTTCCTTACCGTTTGATATTTGATGGGAGAAACAATTAAGATGTACACAACAAAAATCTAAACCACATTTTCAGAAATAATAAGAATTACGTGAATTTCTTATCAGAGACCTGAAAAGGAAGCATCAAAGGTGTGGATTGGCAATTTAGTTCCAAGATTAGTTTGTTTAAGAAAATCTATGAGAAGTTGTAGGGACACTACAAACTACAAAATTTCCAAGTCCCAAAAACTGCACACCTAAGAAATTGCAAATAAAACCACCCTCTACATGTTAGCCATGTCAAAGCCCAAGGCAATTAGTGTCCCAATGTGCCCCCAAAAAATTCCAGCACCCCCCCCCCCCCCCCCCCCCCCCACATAAGGCTAGAAACAAGGAATCAAAGCTCCTCGGGCAACCCCAGTCACTTGTATTTGTTTAGGTTGCTGAAGCTCTCAGGCCAAGGTGAAGGCTTGGCCCCCTTAATAGTAAAAGGGTGAAGGATGGGAAACACTAAAAACCAGCACCCACGTTCTCCCTCTATCTTTCTCCCTTTATTTATTCAAAACAAACCCCCCTTGACAAAATGTAGTCTAGCCCCCCAAGGCCTCTTATTATATTCCCCCATGCTCCATAAATGCTCTTCAAGCTCCATGTCTCTCTCCATCTCTCACTCATTCCAGTCACAGTTTTCTTGTTTGTTCCTCTTAAATCCTAGACATCAAAGTTTATGTGATCATGGTATGTGTTTCAAAAACTTTAGATATCTCCATTCCAGAGGATGAACCTCAATTGGGTCTCAATGTTTTTCCCGCTAATGCAGGGAATTAGGAAGCCAGCATGGTTAGAGGCTCTGGACACTCAGAAGTTCTTCATTGCTTGTTCCTTCCATGAAAATTTGAAGAAAAATGAGAAGAACATCTGTTGCTTGGATTGCTGCATTAGCATCTGCCCCCACTGTGTGCCAACTCACAGATATCACAGGCTAGTGCAGGTGAGACGATATGTTTATCATGATGTTGTGAGATTAGAAGACCTCGAGAAGCTCATTGATTGTTCTAATGTTCAGGTTAGTTTTGGTCGTGGACTAAATTTTGAACTTATTCCAGTATAAAAGATTATTTTCTCCTACTTAAAATAATTTCTCTTTTATGCAGTCATATACAATTAACAGCTCCAAGGTGGTCTTTCTTAAGAAACGCCCTCAGAGCAGGCAATTCAAGGGGTCAGGGAATATTTGTACCTCTTGTGAAAGGAGCCTTCAGGAGCCTTATATTCATTGCTCCTTGGGCTGTAAGGTAATTAGGTTTCAATTGTGTGTTTAGATGCAGTTTTATCCTACTAATGAGATATATCCTGAGTGTATGAAGTAGAGCACAAAGTACTTCATACATATTCTTTACTCTGTCATCTGCATACTACATATATCATACAACATTGTGCATAAAATACTTCCTGCATACTCTATATATCCATAACTGGAAAAGGTAAACACAACTCGTACCAGTTTCTTCACCTGGGGAGCTACGGTACCTCCTAATGGAGCCAAATATCCTACAGCTCGTGATTGTACTAAATTGCATAATCATATAACAATTTAATCCTGCACCAATTATGTGCAAGAAAACCCCCAGTTCTTTAAATAGAACATCACCCCGTGAGAAATTTTCGCTGGGAATTCACAAGGAAAAAAACCAAATCCTAATTTCCTAAAGAAAATCCAACCCGTGGTTTTAGGATCAGTCACACGATGAAGGAAACGTCAAAACATCTCTAAGGACTCTTTCCTCTTAATGCAGTATGAGTAATTCAAGCGAATTATCCAAGTGACCAAACTTTTGTTCCTTCTAGGTGGATTATCTATTGAGGCACAAAAAGGATATCTCCCCGTACCTGAAGACATGTGAGACTCTACAATTGAGCCCAGATTTCTTCATCCCTAATGATGCACACAGTGGAGATGATGAGGCCAATGAGACAACTCATTCAACCATTGTAGAAGGCGATGAGCCTCTGGGCTCATCAGACTCGGAGAATTTCAGCATGCCATGCACTGAGTTCACACGCAAGAAGCGGGGTGGGCTCTACTTCTTTGCAAGGTCAACGAGCAGTGTTTCTGATGAGGACATGGCCACAAACATGAGCAGAAGGAAAGGCAAACCGCATAGATCTCCTCTGTGTTAGGCTGATAATCTTGACCGCTCCTTTTGTCCCTTTCCTATTAACGTATTAGGGTTATGGGATTTTTTGACTTAATAGCGTCACGTGGTTCTCATTTCCAACCTTTTGATGTACATTTTTCTGAGAATTCCCCAGTCAATTCTTCAACTTAGTCATGAGTTAAGGATCCTTGTTCATTATGCAGCAAATAAAATCTTGGTGTGCATTTCTCAGAACAAAAGTAGCCTTTTTCACCTGGAAAATACTAATGATGGCAAATAAAATTCAGTGGTTTTCAAGCAAACTGATGTGACAGAAATTGGTGAGTAAAAAAAATTCGATAAAGTTGATAAGAAGTTCATGATTCTAGAGTAAATAATATATGAACGTGAACGTGATGAAGTATAGAATTGCACAGTGATGTTCTCAAAGTTAAGCTAATTGAAGTAAATTGACAGCTTATCCAGAGAGTTAATAAGCAGACAGAAGCTCTCAACAACAGAAACAAACCCTTTATTCCAAATTTTTTTGTTCGCTACATGAATCCTATTTTTCAGACGCAAACTTTCATAATCTAAACAAATTTGACAAAAATACTAAACTATTGAGTTATTTAGAATGACGAGAAAATTAAATTCAACCATTAGAATATATTACTCGCTGTGAAAAGACTAGACACCTCCTCAAATAGGTCATTACAAAAGACTGATGTAGCCCACCATGTTTGGTACTCGAATAACTGAGGGAAAAAAAAATAAATTTGAAATTAACATAACCAAAGTCAGTTGATTTTCCAATAAATTTAAGTACTTTTGCTACGGACCTTACCATATATCTTTAGAGCGTCTGTCATCCTGGTCTGCAACTGTTTATCCCAAGTATACCAGATCTAATAAATCACTGTAAAAAAAGTTGAGGTTCTCAGAGTAAATAATATACAATGGTGAAGAGGACAGAGTTAAGTGGCAGTAAGATGCTCTGTAAGTTCATCCAATTTAAGTAAATTTGTGCAGATCAAATGAATTTATAATTGAAAGAAATTTCAGAATCTCAATGAAATTCATGACGATAATGATAAATTTTCATTATTTAGAATGAGGGAACAAAATTTATGTGCAGCCTTTTTTAAGACTGTGCACTTCCTCAACTAAGGCAATAGAATAAACTGATGTGACCCATTATGTTTGCCAATTGAATCAACAAGCAGGAAGCACTACTGAAATTTATAAAAATATATGCGCCACTAGTTGATGTTTCCACCAGAAAGGAAAACTTAAATACAGTTATGCTATGGACCTTTTTATTGAACTTCTTTGTTATCTTAGCACCTCTTTCATACCATTATGTACCATAGGAAGCTGAATTAATAATTCGCAGTAAGCAGACCCTTGATTTAGAAAACATTCAATTAAACTAAGAAATATTTCTCACAATCATGTATCATTTTCAGAGTGTTTATACCCTGTGAAGTTGCGCGACAGTGCCTAGAATCTTTTACGTAATAAGGTCAGTATTTTAATCCATACATGATAGAGAACCCAAACCAACCATTTAGTTCACATAGACAATGCTTCGTCAGTCTTGGTTGTTAATTACTAGTTTACAGGAGAGTGCAAGGGACGACGACTTCAAGTACTGAAGGTATCATGTCGTGTTACCCCTCTGAACTTGAAGAGGAAATAAACTGGAAGTACTACAAACTAATGAGCAAAGGCTTAGTCAGATCATCTTGAGATTAGGACATGAAATCAATTGTTTTTTTCTTTTAAAAACTTTGGGAACAGAGAGAGAGAGAGAGAAACGAGGGCTTGATCTGTCTTGTGCCTTGTGATCGTATGATTTGGGCAGCAACTCACAGCTGGAAAGCTTTGGGAGGAGCACTCTAAGCGTCGTGGTTATGGTTTTATTATATCTAACCTAGTGCTGTTTGATCCTTAAATCATTGCCACCCTCATATGACAAGGATCCAAAAACAATTAAAGGGAGTGCCTCTCTTTGACTTTGACTGGAAACACAGTCCTTGTTATGTTGAATTGTGGCGCAAATTGCCATTATAAAGGTAATCAGCATTTGTTACAATGTAAAAGATTATTGTAATGACTAATATTAGTTATCATCGCATACATTGCACATAGATGGAATTCTAAATTGAATCCTGTCATGCCTCAAACCAGGTGGTCACCACCACCTCAAGAGGATTGCAAGAGCAGCCCCTAGAACAAAATCTGCATCTGCAGAAGACAACTTCTGCAGAAGTATATAAGCACAAAGGCTAAAATTATTCTTTAATTTTCAAATGATAATAACAAATTTAATACAAGGTGAAGATAGTAGTAAGTACTATTAGCCAAAGAGGTAATTTATTAAGTGATGGCAAGTCCCACTGACCAGAATAAGTGGGATCCAAGCAAGTATACTTCCTATCCGCCAGTTAATTAAACTTCAAAACACCCTGCCTAATCTCAAAAACGAGAGAGAGGTAGTAATAAGATGGGCCACTTTGCCTACGTAGCCAACTTATGAGAATGGTTTTGGGGGCAATACAGGTCCCACAAACAAGAGTACAGCTCTATTATCCTTGTTCTATTTGCAATTTTGCTGCCTCAAATAATGTTCCTATTAGGTCTAGCGTAGTCCTTGCGCACATTATACACGTCCAAACTTTTTCAATCCATTGCCATAAGTCATTCTCAATTATAGCTATCTCTCACTCCACATGACTCACTCACTCCTTATCCTGCCCTGTAGAATATTGTGGCTCAATTATCTCACCATTCTCAACTCAGCAATGTCCATTTTTAGAAATATTATTTCTTTTGGACGACACGCTAGTCCTTCAGAAATCAGAATACTGAAACCACAGTTTTCCTCTTTTGAAGTTTCCCTTCCAGACCAGTGGACTCCCTTCACCTTTCTAAGCGTTCATTAGTCAAAAGTGTAAACGGTGACATAAAAGAAAAAGTATTGCATGCTCAGAAGTCAGAGAAGACGAGAAACAGTATTTTAAAAAATAAAACATGGCATGATTTGCGGGGCCAAACCTCTTTTCATGGAAAGAGAAGACCAATGTGAAAGCAGCTCACGTACCATCCAGAAATATTCTGAAAGTGTTCCACTTTATTCCTCAACCCAGTGTCCACCTTAAGAAGATTACGGAACAATATGCACTCGTTTCCATCGGTGGTCTGCAACAAAAGGTAGATCACAATACGGCGAGTGTTAGTATAACGCATATGAAGGAAAAACCAGATTGCATTTGATCACCTAAAGGTTGAATTGAAATAGTAATAAAAACAAAAAAGAAAGAAATACATCGCCTTAACTTCTCACGTTTATGCTTTAATTCTTCATCCAGTAACCAAGCAAGAAGAGGCACATGGAAAGCCTAGCTTCCTCTCTTCCCTCCTGGTCTTTCATGATGGAACATAGGATCAATGAGTATAAATACAATTCAACGCACTATAGGATGATATGCAATCAATGTTTTGTGACTGGATGTATCCAAAAGTGGCTGTTCCCTCATCAGCAATATGATTTAGGGTAAATAATTCTAATTGGTACACTCGGTAACACAACCCATGCAAATGGTAGCTAGCTGGTTTTGCCTCTCTCCACCAACTGAGCTTACAAACCTCAGACCCAAGTTCTTGAAACCATAGGCATTTTACTATAACTTCTTTATAAAAAGAATTAGGTAGAACGATGTCATAACAATTAAACGATATTGTATGAATCCCCAACGCTTTCCAGAAATTTCATGTAGATTCCTCTGACCTAATTCCCAAAACCATATACGGTACAACACTTCAACTGTAACTTCTTTATACAAGTAATTACAAAGAATGATCTGGTAAAATTCAGTATATAGTAGAATTTTCACTTTAGTGTCATGGCTTTTGGGCCGAGAACATTATGAAGGCCCTTTGTACTTTGCTCGTGTAATTGATGAGGCCACAAGACTTGCATAGGTCCTCAATCTCCTCCTCCGTAAAATAGGCATAGCTGTTGGTTACTTGACCAAAGAACTGAAAGGGGATCACTATTTGTCAGCTTTCTCCCAATATTCCCGCCAAAAAAAGCAATTTATAAGCAGTTTGTAAAAATGGATTACCTGTCTGAGAGGCCTCAATGATTCAGATGGGAATGGGGTATTCAAGGGAGATGATAGAAATGTAGTTGCTACAAAGACACCACCACTTCGCAATATACGACTTATTTCAGCAACCTAATAAATTTGATGGAGATCATCAGCTATTGCAAAAAAGCAATATGCAAATGAAAATAAATTATGTGAAGAAAAAAAGTTTACAGAAGGATTTCAAGCAAGTACCGGAGCATATATAGAAGTGAAAATCAAGTAGCAGAAGTTTTACCAATGGTTGGGGAAGAGCACCCCTTACTAACTCATACTAGTAAACGGGTGAGATACAAACTCCATTCTGTTCAGAACAGGAAATACTAAAGCAATGCATGATCATCCCATATTTGACCACACACTACAATAATACTATTTGTGACCCAAACATGAAGCGTACATTTCGATATTAAAGCTCTAAATTCAACCAATCCAAATGACAGTGAAGGCGAAGATTACATGTATGTTGCTATCTTCAAGTTCTAAGGAGATGTATCACTAACTTCCTTTAACATGTTTGACAGACGGTTGCTATCATATGCCTTGTGAGCTTTGTCCAAACTGCCAGTAAATAATTTGAAGACAAAAGTAAATAAATATAATCTTTGGTACAATGAACTTAGCCACATTGCCAGATAAGTTTATGTTATGTATTTAAACCCTAACTGTCCTGTGGAAAATCTCTCTCTTGTCCATAATTTTGCTCAGCAATAATTCAGTGCCAAAGAGGATTAACTTAAGGAAAGACGATCATAAAATTTGACAAGACATAAAGCCTTTTAAACATATAGCTCTCCTACATAGTTCAACCTTCTGAGAAAAGGTTTTGGTGTAGGTGAAGTGAATAGGAGAGAACAATGTTAGAAGGGTTTTATGTCAAACCCGAATTAGGTGATTCAGGATTTAGATTCTTTGAAATATACAATGTGCAGTATCAATTGTAATGGTAAATGCAGCATGTAAAGATGTAAACTATGCAAGTTTGAAGGTTCATTAAGCAATACCAGGCCTAGCACCAATACCATCTAAACTAGGTAGGCCAGCAGGGCATTTGCATCAACCTCCCAGTAGCAGTAAATTGGCAGTGTTATGTTATGTATCCATTAATTAAAGCAATGTAATGGGCCACTATAAACTTCAAAGGGAAGTTTTAGATTATATACAAGTATCTTCCATAATCACTCACGTGGTGGTCATTATAAACCATATGAAAGCCAACAGACAGAAAATTATGATAAAGAAATTAGGATGTGATAGGATCATGAAGCATTCATCAAAATCTGAAAACTAATTCGAAGCAAATGTCGAGAGGAAGCAGAGTGTCAACTCGCATATTGTAGCTTCCAGAAAATGTGATTAGCTCTCCAAACAATTATTTGAGGATCTTTGAGAGTTGAGCCAAATGAAGATTACCGCATTGGAAGGAGATGGCCAACAGTGTAGAGCAGCACCAGCATGAACAGCATCAATTGAACCTGATGCAAATGGAAGCCTTGAAACATCTGCCCTTACAAGAGCAAGGTTTCTGTAAATTGCAAATGTAAACATCATAACTGTAAGAGTCTACTTCAATAACACATTTGCTAAAACTTGAGTTTTAAAACTACGGGAAACAGCAACATAAACAGAAGAGAGACAGTTGCCTTTTGTCAAATACATGGGTGAGGAAGGGGAAAACAAAGAGAAAATCTAATCCTGCAACTGAAAGATGTACGGGTGGAACTACACAAGAGAACACCAACGTACGGGTGGAACTACACAAGAGAACACCATCTCTATGGTAACACCAATAGCTCTTCTAACGGACAATAAAGATATATGTTTTGTTTTACATGTGATACATGACTTGATTCCTAACAGGCTTTATTTTTCATGCTCCTCTTTCATTTTCTTCTTTTCTTTGGCAAAGACACACAGACCCAAAAAAATCATTGCTAAACTGAATCTTTTCAATCGGCACCTTTAATTGATAGAACGCTTGTTGAGTAAACATGCCCCCAGAGTTGCACTGTTATGGAAACTGGAAACGGATACTTTACATCATGGGCATACGAATAGAGCAAATTTTTCAAACACATGATAAGGATAATTACAATAATTGATAATAAATGCAAATATTATAGAAAGTTTAGGCATCGGAGTGACGCCTAGATAGACTTCTTTCTTTGTTAAGTGGTGGGGGAGGACGTTTTACTGATGGTCGGATGAGCTAGAGGAGGTGTTCATAGTTAGAATCTGGAGGAATTTGAAGGAGGTTGGAGGAGGTAGAGGCCACAACGGAGGAGATCATGATCAATCACGATTAAGGCCTAAAGAGTACAATCCACGCAAGCAGCTCATGCTTCTCTAGGCACTCCCAAAATCCACGTGGCAACCTAGGGACCACCTAGGCGTTAAGCGCTAAGCAGGCAGCCTAGGTACCTCCTAGGCCTAGGCGGACGTCTAGACAGGGGCTTTTTAACACATTGAAGGATATATCTAGATAAAGCAATAAGAAACTTGCACACAACAACGACAAGAAGGCTTTTATGCCATATTCTTGGGGTTGGCTATATGTATCTTCCATTCGGCTCCGGTAAGGGTTATCTCCTCTATTAAGCTACTCACTAATCATAAAATTGTATCTGAAATTGATATTATACATCTCTAGTAAGGAGTTGTAAGGCTGCAACAGTTGAAAAGATACAATAATTTAGGTAATATAACAGGCTTCCACATTAGGAAAGTGGACAAATCACATAATTATGAGAAGTCATATAAAATTGTGAGCCTATAGTTCGTGTTACATATCGGTCAGTGTTTGATATGTCTGGAAACAAGAAGGTTTACAATTAATATTTCCATTTCATACAGAAATGCAGTGATTCAACTATTATATCACTCTTTTGCGACAAACATAGAAAGTTAACAGATGTAAGTAAGAAGCACCTTTCAGGGACATTATTGGCCAGTTAGAACACAAACAAAACTTGAAGGTGGCGTGTGACAGAGGTATGTGTTGGGACTTCATGACCATGTGCTTTGTTTAAGAATTTAAAGTTTGTGGGTTTTGTACATTTTCTGATGAAACAAGGAACGTTCAGAAAAAACTGGAGATCTCAAGTCCTCGTTTCTAACCATTACACTAAATGGAAGGTCATGCTCCATGCTCCTTCAACAAGTAATTGAGGTAACATTTTATATTTGGTTGTGCTTTAGAGATACAGATGAGTTCCTTTCAGGCCTTCCTTTCCCCATGAACAGTCAACCCCACGCATTAACCTTTCAGGCTAGAGGGTCAGCCAGATACACACACTTTGCTTCGCCCTTCTCCTTGAAACTTAGTTTTATCTTTTCTAGTAGAATAGATGATAGCATGCAATAGAAAAAAGCACCCAACAGCTTAGAAAATAGTAATCACTATCAAGGATCTAAACTGCTGCACGATTGGAGTATTTATGAGGAACAAATTACTATTACTATCAAATTAATTGAAACTCATTAAACCACTTACGTCATTAAAAGCATGTCATCTTGCTTGATGAACTCATAGCATTGCCGAAGCATATTCTCAGAAAAGTCTAATGCTACGACAGCAGAATACGATCCAGATGCTGCAAATTTTCTTGAAAACAAGCCACTCCCACAGCTCACATCTACAAGCAAACCACCCGCCACAGATTTGAAATAATCTTGAGCCATTTCAAACTGTCAGAGTTAAAAACAATCAAAATATAGAGAGATGTGGCTCTACATGAATATTTATTGAACAGTTAAAGTAAATATAACTCGTTCTATATATATCACGAAATTAGCGTAAAACAGATATGTAGAAGCTTTTGATTGGATGTAGCAAATTCACAAAGAAGTTCCAATAATACAGAGGAAAGGAAAGGCATGATATTTTTAGCTACAATCGACAGGGAAATAAAGATATGCGGGGAAAATACCTCTTCATCACGACCAGGGAAGCCACTACGATTGAAATTCTGACGCCATCCTCTTTCATACAGAAATGATACAAGTGGGCTCCTACAAAGGAATGAAAGCTAACTATAAGAAAACAGAACAGTTTAATGTCTTCACAAACAATTAATTCCAAAAAAAAAGAGCCATCTGTACAGTATTAAAAGTATGATTCAGATCTAAGTGGTTAATGAAAAGAATTTTGTAAGCAATCACCCACTATCATTGGAAAACTCTACTAACAATCGAACAAGCAACTGTTATGAAATTTATATGTTAAACAAATTAAGTTTTCACAGGTTAATAGAACACTGAATAACGGAAAGAGATCAATACCCTGGTGCAGTCAAAATATTCAAATGAGATGAATTGCAAAAGCATGCTTTAGCATGAAGATGTGTATGGCACTGAACCTTCTCAGGTATTTAACATTTATGTGTTTATTATCGCAAACTGACAACTTTAGCTAGAATCAACAAACCCTTTAAGGAAAATACAGTGAAATCTGCTGTTTACATTTCATGGATTTATTGGGGGAAAATCATATGCTGTGATTTTGGTTGCACTATGCCCTGCATAGGGTTTATTGATATTGACATATTTAAAAAAAAAGTCTGTGACATTGTTCGCACAACCAGAGTCCGAGCATAATACAGCTTGAGAGGTTTGTACACTTTGATAGTACTTGATACTTTTACTTAATTTTTGAAACTGACACAAGACACTTATTTAAGGCTATTTTTGCATTTTATTCCAAGGAACAGTTAGCGCTTTTACTCAACCTCAATGCGTTCACACAGGAACACCATCTACTGGGAAAAAGATTTGAACAAAAATTGCCAGTTATTGTGTCCTCTAGATGATTTGGCATTGGTCTGAGAGTAAAAAAATGTACGGTGTCTCAACAACATCAATAGCAAAGCCTTTATCCCAAATTTTTGGGGTCGGCCATATGAATCCCATTCTTCCATGCAATATTTGGCAAGGACTATCTCCTCAACTAAGTTAATCACTATCCTATACTTTTTAATTGCTTATAACCAAGTTCTCCTAGGGCTACTTTTAGTCCTCAAACATTATATTTTAAGGAATCTGGGAGTATAACACAATGTGCAATCCAATGCTGAACCCAATAAAGAAGACAAAAATTGCTAGTCCTTGGAGAAAAGGAATCCAAACGAAATCAAATAGGAGCATAGAAAGACCAGTCAGTAACACTAAATTTCTTAAATGTTGCCGCGAACATAAAATCAATCCGCCATCAGAAAAAAGTCATGAATATTAATATTCAAATTAATGTTATACCGAAAGAGCTCAGTTCGAGCAGGCTTCAATTCATTGTATTCCGTCGTTCCTGCAGTAACAGTGAGATCGAGATAGACGTCCTTACTGGAGAATGACTTGTCACATTTCTGGCACTTGAATCCAGATCTATAAATTGATGCCCTGTGACCCATGAAACGAAATGTATTGGCACAAAAGCTAACAATTTATTGCATATATTCCAACCATAACACAAATTTACTTACAAGTTTAGACCTGGAGGACCTTTCCTTATCAGTGGTTCATAGCAAATGGGACATGAGAAAAAGTCAAGTTCTGTACAATCGTTACGCGGAACTCTGGCCTCCTAGAGAAAGGACATCCCGTAGAACATATCAAACATATAAGATATACATTAACAAGACCATATAACCATAATAAAGATATATATAATATATAGGATACTGTATGGAGCAGGTTGTGGAAGAGAAACCAGGCACGGGTACATAGTTTCAGAAAACCAAGTTACCCAGTGATCTCCAAATGAATACTGACGCTTACAGATGGGACCTGTTTCTATATGGGGACTGTTTTGCACATCAAGATAAAATATAGGATTGTTTAAATTCCAACAGAACGCGTTGCTTACTTCCTCTACGAGCTAAAGTTTTGATCAGTGGCAAGAAAAAAACGAAGTAGACAGATTCAATTACCGCCCCTGAACACATTTAAGGCTTGAGTCTATCCAGTAAGTAAAAAGCATGGAGATTTCATAAGCAATTCATGTACAAGATTGCCTCTACCATAGTGATGAAAAACCTATGTAATTCCAAAAGAAACCCTAAAATTTAGTTCAGTAGCTATTTAATGTAAATTAAGAATTAGGTCAGAGAGAAAAATGGAAAATCCATAAGCGATTAATTGAGAAAAATTGTTAATAAACAATAGATCATAGAGTAGATATTTACACGTTGAACTAAGAATTCATAACCAATTCATGTAAAAAGATTGCTTTCTTAAATAATGATGAAACCCTAGGCAACAATTAGGAAAAGAAATTACCACAGGATCCAACGCAACAGCATCGACGCTTGCTCGGGCTTTGCGATCGGATCGCTGACGATTGGGGAGTTGATAGCGGGAGCGAGAACCGAAGGAATCCGACGGTAGAGTGTGAATCTTGAAGGCCACGTATCGGTGGACAGCAGTGACGGCGGCGGGAGATGCCATTAGAGCTCCGATGCTGCTCCTTTTCGATTTCCTGCAGAATTTCTCTTCTCCATTTCTCGAATTTTAAGCATCGGCTTTCTTGGGGTTTATTTGCTTACGTGTGAGAATTTGGGCTTGGGGTTTTATTCTGGTTGAAAACAACTTAGCATTTTGCCCGTGCACAGCACGGGTGAGACATCATATGCTTGTCGCGTTGAGTTCCAACTCTCAAACGATTTGTTTAATTTTTGTCCTTTGCTTGGGGGACTATTTTGTACTTTGAATCCTATTTCAACTGCTCAAAATATTGGGGGACTATATTGTAATATGGTTATATCCACTACTATTTTAAACATGACAAAGATTTGAGGGACTAATATGCAAAATACGTTAAAAAAATCCATTACATTTACACTTGTTTAGCCGAAGGTTGCATGTGGTGCCCCCTGCTTAAAAGTTCCATGCAGGTGTTTGTTTATTTATTAGCTCAAGTTTATATGCAAACTTTCTTCAGACCTCCTTTCCCAAAAATATATATGCTCTTTCTTCCCAAAATTTCTCTTTTCTATCAATTTCTTCCACCTTTACACTCCTTTGTTTGAAGAATAGGCATAATTGACGATTCATATTACTAAGAAGGTTCATATTCGTGACCTCTATAATGTTGAAGTATTTATATTTTCTATAACTTTAGTGGTTTATTTATATATAAAGTTGAAACCATCTACTTTTTCCTCTCAACCAATTAATTTTTATATAGTTTTTTACCTGTACAACGCATGGTTGATTGTTCCTTTGTTTATCATATTTAGTTCAAGTTGCGTGCAAGTTGTTTATCATGTATCCTTTATTTT
>JBAKGM010000233.1:40692126-40705118 GCA_037177215.1 Asparagus racemosus
TGACTTGGTTAGAAGTAATTAAGAAGGATATGATTAGGGCTAACTTAACGGAGGAGATGACCCACAACAGAGTGGAATGAAAGCATAGGATTCATGTAGTTGACCCCAAACATTTGGGATAAAGGCTTGGTTGTTGTTGTTATTGTATATAAAACAAGCAATACATCATAAAATTGCGAGTTAACATTAAACCAACTTGGAAACAATGACAATAGATGTACTAACCGGACAAGAAGAATCTGTCCACTTTGATATACAAGAACAATGAAAAGAATGATTGCAAATTGTTGTGAGAATCCCACCAGTATCTTGGTCTAGCCTCTCTGCATCAAAATAGAAAAGAAATCAATCACTACTAAGAACTAGTAGATTGATTATAAAGATCATGTATGAGATAGTGACGACATGAGAAGTCACATAATTGCATGTCAAAAGAAATTCTGCTTATACTACATGCAAGAAAGAAACAGATCATGTCAGAGATATGCATATAAGATTCTTATGACTGCCATTGTCTTTTTCCTTCGACGTATACAAGCTTATTCCTTCTCTTCCATCTTAATTCTTCTCTTTAACGCCTCATTTGGTGCACAAAAATGGGTGGGAATGGAATGCTCATTCCCATTTCTCGTTCATGCATACCAAACATAACACCTTTTTGGAAGCTAGAATGCCCACTCCCACTTCTCATTCATTCCCATTTTATGTGGGTATGAGCATTCCAAATGTGCTTTGATCGCGTATTAGTTACCATAGCAAAAATTTAAATTGAAAAAAAAAAACTGTCATTCCCACTTCATTCCCTAATTGCACCCAAACGTGAGATGTGAACGAGCATTCCTTTCCCACACTTAGCCATTTCATTCCTTATTTCATTCCATTCTCACTTGACTCGAATCTCGCGTACCAAACAAGGTGCAAGGGTCAATAGTTGCCTGTGTATTGAAGGGTAGAAATGCAACCTCGACAATTAACGACTTTTCTTGCAGTTATAGTTCATTTTGATTGTGTATATGCTGAAAGGAGGGGATTAATAAAACTCCAAATTGTAGTCCATTGTGCAGAGAGGCATATATGTGCTATCATTGTCATTATTGTTGGAAAGGGGAAGAGAACTACATTTGTTTTGACGGGTTACACATAGAACTAACACCTACCGGAACAGCACAACGAAGTACAATAGGTATGTTACAGGTATGCACACCCACCCATGCATGCAAGCACGCACACGCACGCACGCACACGCACACACACTTGCATACTTGGTTACTTCGTGAAGGATATGAAAACTGCATCCTTTACGTTCAAATTCATATTACATCATTCAGATGAATAATCTATGTTGTTAAAATTAATCTACATCATGTCAACTCCCTAACAACCAAAGCTTGAATGCTTTTGAGTTCATTAATTCATTCGTCAACTGGGCACAAAAAGTGCAATAGAAAGTGGCTAGTTGTTAAGATAAATAGTTTCTGTCACACAGATCTAGAATCCAAACAAGCTGACATGATCAGAATACCTTGAAAATCCTGACACCAAGAAATGTTGGCTTTGAAAGAGAAATCTCAGATTTTCTAAAGCTTGGTTCGTAAACACTTCAGATCACAATTTACATAGATCAAATGCAATGAAAAAGTTCTTCAAAGTGGACATTCTAACATCAAATTTCAATGGGCAGATTTGTGTCCACGTCCTTCTGAGTAGTAAATTGCAAATTAAATATTTTAATAAAGCGCAAAAAACTGATATCTAAGAAAATTACAAAAATACAAAATTTAGATGTGAAGAGGTTAGATGACGCTTCCACGTGTACTCATGAATGCATGAGCATATATATAGAAGGGGGGAGGGGTGGAGGACAGGTAACGAAAAAGACAAAAGAACCATACCCTGTTAAGGGAACAAAATATTTGCCTCATAAAGACAGAAAGGCACATTACATAACAAATGTTAGCCGAGATGGTAGCTTACAATGTACCGGTTTCCCTCGAAACCTGAAAAATATGTACTATATTTATTTTTAACTGAGACTAAAATGAAGGTAAGTAGCCTTTGAATCTGAAAAACTCCAACTTGAGAGAAGCAAGAATTCCATAAGATTTTACTCTTACCACAAGGGTAACCAGCTACCAGAACTTACATTAAGAACACTTACCAAGACACACTGGACAAGAAGGCTGTTCAGCTGAACTGGCCAGTGAACCCTGAGCACGTTCTATTGATCCTGTGTATTGTACATCTACGGTATAAAGAGCACGACAGATATCAACCTATACAAAGAAAAATACTCAGTATAACATGTGAACTTTTTAGAAAGAGCTTGACATTATGTAAGAAGGCTTCAAAAGATTGTAAACCTCCAAAGAAGAAAACCTCTTCCCGTTGAAATGCTTAAAAAAGGCATCTGCGTAAGTTTGGTCATCAAACCTTATTAGAACACTGTATTGATCCTCCATCCCATCAGTCCTAAAAAAAAATTCAACAATAATCATCAACTCAATTATTTTCCTAAACCATGAAGACTTCTCACTACAAATGTTGATTGAGAATGAATTATCCTCTAGATTGTACCTCACAATTCGCATTTCAAGCATGTGTTGAATGAAAGAACCAGAGAACTGGCAAAAATCCGCGTAAGTCATGTGGTTCGGAACCGCCAACACACAAACGAGGGGCTTTCTTCCCACCTGAAAACATCAAATTCTGAAAAAGTAAATTCACAAATCTTTGCCCGAAACAATCTGAAAAGACAAAAACAAGCTGTCGAGTGCCATAATATCAACTACTTCAAACCTTATAGCAAAAACATTAGAATCCTACAATAAACTTTTTGGGCCCTAAATGTTTCACCGACAAAGACCTCAACGCAAACACCTTTTTCCACGCCATTGGATACCATTTTGAAATTCGAAAAAATTTACTTCAGAGAGACAAATGTTCTCCACAGTATCTCTTTATAGCCTTCTCTCTCCTCTCCTTTCCTCTCTCAAATCAGAGCTCGCTTCAAGAAAATAGCACCGCCATCCTCCCTCCCTCCCTCCCTCCCTCCCTCTCTCAAATCAGAGCTCGCTTCAGAAAATAGCAACGCCATCGTCAACCTCATCGACATCCGACCCCAACTCCCTCAAGATCGCCCTCGCCATCACTATCCTCCGCTTCAAGAAACTCCACCAAAAGCTAACATCCCTTTCCTCCACCTCCAATGATTAGAGCTGGAAGCAAAAGATACCCAATCTAACCCTAGATCTCTCCCGAACGCTTCTCGAAACCATCCAAAACCCCAACCCTAACCCTAATTTTGTTTACAGGCAAAGGAGAGGAAGAGAAATATCCTAAGGCTCAGAGCAACTTGAAGGTTCTCTTCTCCCCCAATTTTATTTCTCAAGCAACTCGGAGGTTCTCTCTCTTGCATATTCTTCTTTATTTAACTTTTATGAAAAAGTTTATCGAGTTTGTTCATGATCCCCAAGTTTATGTAGAACTTTTTTAGGTTGAATTTGCAGCAGCAAACAATCAAAGGTAAGATGTTTTCCATTCTTTTCTTGCATATTTGTCTTTGAATAGTTTTTACAGAAAAATTTCTTTTCTAGGGTTTATATTTTCACTTCCCTATTTTTCTAGGGTTTGTTCTTGATCCCTAATTTTATGTTAATTTTTAAAGGTTTTTATTGAACTTGCAGTGGCAAACAATCAAAGGTGAGATTTTTCCATTCTTTTCTTGCGCATTCTTCTTTCATTTAATTTTTATGGAAAAATTTCTTTTTGTTCTTGATCCCTAATTTCGCACGTTTCGACTATTTCTCCAAAACTGATGTTGCTTGGATCTACACACTTTCTTACAATGGTGGAATAGTCTCGATTGGTGATGTTTTGTTAAACTAGAGATGGGAATGGATTTTTGAGCAACTTTTTTGTTTAATGTTAACTTTGGTTTTATGGATTTGCGATGTTATTGTGAAGTTAGGGGGATTGCGTATCAATTGGATTGTCGATTGGGGATGGATGGACTCTGGCTGTGACTACTCAAGCTTCAACAAGGTATAATCTTTTTTGAACATATTTGAATTGTTTTTTTGAACATATTCGATTGAGGATGTATGTTGTGGTTGTGACTATATTGGGTCTTTTCTTGAATTTGCCATGATCAAGCTTCTCTCTCTCCTTTTCTTTCTTTTTTCCTACATTGTGTTTCTTTTTATATGAATTATAGCCCATAATTTTTATTATATTCCTTAATATTTTAATTATAAATTCTTTGTTTTGTAAGGGTAAGCATTGGAGTGTTTTGTTTGTTCGTTTTGGCTTTTTTTTTAAATCTTATTCTCAAGCAATCCTATAGACTTCATGATTCAACTCAATCTTCACGGCTCAGTTTAATTCCCTTCTTATTAATTCTTTGCAAATTCTCCTCATTGGATTCAGGATCCTGTAGCCTACCCGATTCATGATCCTAAGCTAAGATATAGATCCAATCTCATAATTTCTTATTGGATTTTCTGTAATTAAGTATATTTATATATTTATATTATATTTTAATGTATTAATGGATTGAAACAATGCTCAAATTGAGGGAATTTAACCAATTTCAGTGACCTTTTGTGATTAGACTGAACTTATATAGAAATTCAATAGGCGGTCTATTGTATAGTTTATTGTATATATTCAACTTTGATTAAGCTCATACTCCAAATTCTGCAAGAAAATCTCAAATCTTATCTCTTTTTCTTAAAAATTTAAATGTGTTGTGAGTTACATTGTTATTAAAGATATATTCACTATTATGACTGAGGAAAAAACTATGGATCTATTACTTATAAACTGAATTTGGATTATTTTCTTTGTTGTTGAAATCCAACCTTTATCAATGTTCCTTTGAATATGTGAATCAATTTTTAAGGAAATTAATAGACACTATTAGACTAAATTTCTGCATACATACATATTTAATTTACAATAAGCTCGAACTCCAAATTTTTTTTAAAAAAAATTAAGAATATAGTAAGCTCAAACTCCTTTATGTTCTGATGATCTATCATGTTACAACTATCTTATGCTTAAGGTCTTTGTTCAAAGAAGGAGGATGTACCAAGAGAGCAAGGAAGTAAGCAAGTTAAGTTGTAAGAAGTTAGGACTAGTTAGTGATTCAAGTCGGTGCTTGAGCAAGGCATTCATTCCTTTCTTTCAGAACCTTCTTCTTATCAGTGTAGTCTTCCCTAGTCAAGTTCTCTTCCTTCTCCTATCTAATTTAGAAACTAGTACCTATTTTTTTATAGAAAGAGATATGTTAGATGTGAAATGAGTACCCCTTTCTCATTCCGCATGGTATCCTCCGCTTTTCGAAATGAACTCTCTCGATATCATTGTTTTCTAATTTTTATCAAATTTATTATGCATATGTTTTTTTTCCCCTTTTTAGGCTTATGGGAAGATCTACTCCTTTGTGTTAGTTAGATATGCTTGGTCATGGGAAGAACATTTAGTCTAATATGATAATTAGCTATTCTAGATATGTTATACTTGGAATTATTTCCTTAGTTGTGTATTCGAAAGTTTATGCTATGTTAACTTTGATACCTGAAGTTTGTATTGCCTAAGAAATACTACAAAATTCTGAATAACTTTACTTAAATACCCCTTTAGGTCATTTCGGGGAATGAAAGTAAAAGTATATGAACTTTAGAACTTTAGGGTATCTTTTAGATTTTTTTTTTGAGTGATTTCAGGCAAAAAGTTACGGTGAATGGTAAAAAGATCTTGTTGATAGTGGCAAACAGTGACAAAAGGGTGTACTTTTTTATTTCCTTTTTTTTATTTCTTTTTATTTTTTTCCTTTTTTACTCAATTTCTTTACTTTTTTCTCTTTGTTTTCCAGTTTTCACGTGCATGGAATTCATTGGATTGTAGTATTATATTAATCTTTTATTTTGATTTTTATCCACAGTTTCCCAACGTGAAGGCTCATAATTCGTAGGAAGAAGTTCATATTGTAGTTTTTGCTAGCTATTTACTGGCAGTGAGGTATTTATTTTAGATTTCTCCAATTTTTGAGCTCTAAATTGTGCTCCTTTGATTACTTCTGAGGGGAAGATGTGTTTAGTCAATAGAAATTGTAAAATTTCCTCTTTTGTCATTATTATTAGCATAATATTAGGAATGTATCTGATAAGTTTTGTTTATTAATGCATGATCTATGCCAAAGGACCAAACTTGGTTGTCAGAGTATCACCTTTGCTGCAAAGTTTCACCTTGATAATACCAAACTTGGATTTTGTATGTGATTTTCTACATGCCCACTTTGATATTTTTTTCCAAAATAGTTATCATAATTATGAGTATTTGGGCAAATGTTGGTTCTTTAATGAGATACATAGATGCAAAGCTAGAGATTGTTGAATATGTCATGAGAATTTTACCTTAGATTTGCGTTTGATTGATGGAAGGAATATTATGATGCATATTATGGAATAATGCATTGATATGATGGTGTACATGTGTACAATTGGTTATCAAATTATGTACAATTGATTATCTCACTCCTTCATATTCTATTCTAATAACATATCTGATTATCTATCTTGGAGTACTTTGGAGTCAGTAGAGCTTTCACTATTCCTATAACTACGCTCATGAGGAATCTAAATTTAGAAGGCATAAACCATTTTATCCAAATTCAATGCAGTTATCTATCCCACTTTAGATATTTTACCACACTAATCAATTTAGCTCATTGCTTTATAACATCGGATTGTGATATAGAGCCCCAGAAGTGCTTCCAGAGGCTATACACTATTCAACAACTTTCTCATTTGGTCTCTTTGTTGAATGTTTCATACTTTCTTTCTCTTATAAGCAAATTTTTGAATATAACCTAAAAGCCAATTTTTCTGCGCTGTTGAAGTACACATGTACTTGAGTGAAGAGCTCGAAACAATTTGATCTCCATAGAAGATTGTGTCAATAGAGGACTGTGCTCAATTGGCTATATATGACACCAAGACCAAATGCAACACAATCAAGAGACTCAGACATACAATGAGGAATAGGCAATGGTGTCAAACTGTGTATATAGCTCCAGAGTTCATGAAGAAACAGAGGTCCTGATATGCAGTTTTGCTTTTTTGTTTCCTTCTAGCTGCTGATAGGTTTTTGATGCTTTATGTGATAAATATTGTGCATATATTGCTAATATGAGTTGGGTGTTTTGAGAGAGTTTACTTTATATAGGGATTGTTTAATCATGCTATATTACAATTTGGTGATAAAGTTTTACTTGCTTACCAAAAAATTGTTGAAGTATAGCTGAACTGTTTGTTGATAGTGATCATGGCTCTGAAGGCAATGGATCGCCGAAAGAATAAGATGTGTTATTTTCTTGATATATTTGTTGGTCATGGTTTCCTGAGAGAATCATTTTCGCAATTAGATGTTTTTGGTTGCACTTGCAGATTCTAGTGTATCAATTAGTTTCTACAATTGGCATGCGGATTTACATATGGGATGTTACAATAGTTCACAGACTAACACTAGCCCGTGCTTGGCATGGGTTAAATACTAGTATACCACTATTAGAGGACCCAAAGAGGCTTTGAATCCAAAAATGTCAGTTTCCAGACAATAGAACTACCCAACATTCAATTTTAGTCACAAAAAAGGACAAGTAAGAATTTTATCAAACCAGATGAAATCAACTTCAAACCACATAAAAGCTCAACGTTGATTTTCCTGGCAAAAGGAGGGAGGGGAGACGTACAGCCCTCTTCCACAATGGAAGATAACTTTTACTTCCATGAATTCCGATTACTCTACTTCAACAGAAGAGAAACTGACAAGCTCAAATTCCACAATAAGCACCAAAAGGCCCAATTCTTGGATCCCCCACTATCATCTGTCAAAGACCTGAAAAACTAGATATAAAGCTTTTCATACCGCTAGGGATCTCTGTAAACCATCAAATTCATTCAATATTCAAAAACCCCATAGTTTCACCTCCTGCTCAAAAAACCCCAGAATTCCATACCTTACCTAAAACCCTAGAATTAAATGAATCCTAGGTTCAACCAGTACTGCCCTAGAATTCCAATTGTTACATTTGACTTACCAGAAGAAAGAAAATATTCTTACATCTCAGGTAGAAGCTCAAGTTCCAGCGGTAAACACCAAAATGGACCAGTCAGTTAACAAACCCTCATTATCATCTTCAAAAGAATTAGATATTAGACCTCAAGGTTTAAAAACAATTAGAGCTCCATGGGCACCTGAAAACATCAAATTCATTCAATACAACAACAGACCCTAAAATTTTAATTCCCGCCCCAAGATCCCTACATTTCAATCAATTCCAGCAGATTGTACGAGAAAAATAAGATAACAAAAGCATTAATGTTACCAGGTGTAAACACAAAAAAAAAAAGACCAATTCTTAGACCCTCACTATCATCCCTAAAAGACTTTGAAAATCAGAAATCAGAAAGCATCAAATCCATGCGAAACACAAAACCCTAGAATCCTATCACCAACTCCAAATATCCTAGAATTCCATCTCCAAAAAACCCTAGAATTCGATCAATTTCAGGTTCAGTCAGTACTAACCTAGAATTCCAATAAACTACGTTTCACCAGAAGGGAGAATAATTTCAAGAACGCTCATTGTCATCAAAGTCGTTTGATATTTGAAGAAAAAAACCCCCCAGAATTCAATCTCCCAACCCTCAAAACCCCTAGAATTCGATCAGTTCCAGTTCAAATTACACCAGAAAAAAAAACCACAAAAGAAAACAAGAGAATAGTTGATACCGGGAGATCGGAGGAGGGAGAGGGGTCATCCGGGTACAAATGCATGACGCCGTGAGTCTCCTCGATCCTAGGGTTCCCCGACGAGAAGTGGACGGCCTGGGTGGCGGACGGAGAGGGGAGGAGGAACGCGGGTTCCGAGGCGGCGGCGCCGCCGCTGGTCGAGGTGGCCGACATCGGTGCCCGTGATTTGGACGAGAGAGGGGCGAACTGATCTCGAACTCAGCTCCAGCGTTTAAACTCTGGCGTTAAAATAATCAGGTTCGGCCCCGGCACAGGAAATAAAGTCGGTCGCAAAATGTGTTGGGTAAATTTACGAGAAACACCCATCCTCGATAATTTTTCCTTTCCACGTTCAAAGTCATTTTACTTATTAATTTGCAGATTACAGACAGTGGTGTTTGATGAGAAAAGATTAAAAGTTTTAGGGGCTTTTGTAAGACAATCCAAAGTTCAGCGGCCCTATATGAAATTAACCCATCTTTGAGACTTTAACCAAACTCCTATGTATAAAATCATCAAGGCATCCGAAAATATTTCTGTACGTTAGAATTCACAAGAGAGTAGACTTTGAAAGAAAGAAAATAGGAAGGAAAAAAAAAGGGTTCTTGAATAAAGTAAAAAACAATAAATTTTTAAATAATTAACCTAGCTACTTGCAGACATTTGCAGAACGAAGAACAAAACTTCCTTCTAACACTAATTGTTTCATAATAAGCAAAAGTGATTTTGTTTTTAAAAAAAAAACTTCAAGATGACACGAAAGTATAGTATAAGCAGAAAAGCTCCTCTTGTAATGTATCATTTGATATTTATGGAGATTTTGTTTCTTCAATATTAACGTTTTTATTCACACTTGGATGCCTCGTGAATGTTTCTCCAAGCTTTGCGCGTTCAAGCAATTAAAAATTTTAAACCGATTATAGCGCTAGTGCTAAACCTCCACCAAATAGTAAAAACACTAAAAAGAATTTGACCGGCTCGAGGAGCTTGCTGCGTCTATTCAATAAAAAACATCTGCAACTCTTTGTTTAAACTCACAGCATCACCAAGCACAAAGCGCTAACAGAGAAGTAAATATGAGCAAGCAGTTCAATCCCACATGGAAGTTAGCACAACCAGGAACCGGAGAGGTAAGAATACGAAAGCAAATACATGCGAATCATGAACTACAAAGTCCATATAGAACCAACAGGCCGCATACGAGCAGTCCACTGAACTGAATTCTGATACTGATACAGTTGGTAATTTATCAGCAAGGCTCGAAAAGTATGACGCTACTGAACCATACATCTAAAACACGCGGGCAACCATCAAAGATTGTCGATCACCTAAGTTTAAAATTGTAGTCGTGCATCGAGTTTAAATAAAATACATGATATCCTCCCCCATCTGGGTTCCAGGATCTTAAATCAAGCAGAGATCCCGTGCCAATTTTCCTTCAATCCTGGTCTCTGTCTTTTGTGTCTTCTGTCATAGTTGTTCATAGGAGGAGAAAGCAATTCATATTACTTCCATGAAGAGCCCCCAAGTCTGATCACTTCCTCAGTACTAGTGTCCTTCATAAGCCTATCATTACCTGCATCATTTTTCTTATCACTCACATCACCATACAAATCCTTCAACTTTGCCAGATTGCTAGAGACCTTGTCTCTATTTCCATCACCAAAGGGGCTAGGACGACGGTCTGAGCTTGCTCGACTAGGACTCCTGCTTCTGCTCCTGCTCTTACGAGAGCTAGAGTCTCCTCTGTACCAATCTCTATCTCTTCCACTCCTTTCATAGTCCCGCCTCTCGTTACCCCTATCCGAGTACCGACGAGATTCTCTATCTCTACCATCACGATCATCATAGCTCCTCCTGTGCCTTCTCTCTCTGTCACGATCACGGTCATGGTCTCGATCTCTCACTCGGTCTCGGTCGTTGTCCGGTCTTTCTCTACTGTGGCTTCTTCTTTCACGAGGAGGAGGCAAGGTTCTTCGAACAGGGGAAGAGTCCCGAGTGGACGCACGATGAGGGGCTCGTTGTCCAAAAGAAACGGAAAGGGCAGCTTTCACTGAAGGAGGGCGACGGGCTGTATCATCTGAGCCGAGACGACTTGATTCGCCAGTCACACCACAGTGCTTGGTCGGGAGATTCATTTTCTCGAGGTTTGCGACAATCTGGCGCATGATGGGAACAGGAATGCGTGGGAAAAGGCTGTCAAAGTAGTACTGCAATAAAATGGCCGGAAGACATTAGTACAAAACATAAGAGAAACATATGAAGAAGATATGGTTGAGAAACAGCTTTTCCAGGTCAGGCAACATTTAATTTTAGGAGTGTAAAAACAACATGCATGAGTTATAAGAGGTTGGTGCATCATACAATCATTTTGTAATTAAGATAACTAGGAACAGTAAAATGAAAACCGGATTGAGAAGGCCAGTGAAGGTCAGACATAGCCCTACAAAACTGCTCATTTGCTAAGATAATAGATTATCTGTTGCATAACAAGATCTGTCCATTCAGTAGCGAATTTTATTAAAAACTCAAGTGTTAATTTTGCATTCCCCTTGATCTATTTCAATAAATTAAATTATCTCAGTTTTATTTTGCAAACCATCAGATAGGTTTATCTATTTTCTGACTTTAGCAAAAACAACTAGTATTCTTTACGAGTTTTCTGGTCAGATATTCTCCTTTATTTTCATTTCCCCGTTAGCATGCTTAATGGTATTCTGCTAATTAGAGAGATAATTTGCTGTGTTAAGAAATATGAAGGCAAAATAGCTCAAAATGAGGCCTAGCAACGTGTAATTTACAATGTCCACTGAAACATATAACCTTAACTCCATCAATTAGTCAAAAGAAAAATAACATGTCAAGATGTTGCGAACTGAAATTTATTTCAATTTTAATTCGAGCTGTTGATATTATCAACCAACAAGTGCTAAAAATCTTGCCCAACAATTGTTGAAAGATTGAAACTTAAGATACTGATATCAGAAACTGAGGCATGAAAGCGGGCTACTGCCAAAGATTTTTAACCTTAAAAACATCCTTTGCTTGTTCATCTTGTCAATCCTGAATCTTTCAAAGTCCGCCTCGACGTTATCCTACAACAATTTAGTATGTGCCAGTTACCATGTTCCCCTATTCTATCAATACACAGTCGATCTAGCCAACAAGAGGTAACGAAACGGATAAATATCAGTAGTAGATAAGAGACATGACAAAATGAGAATCTTTTGCCACCAACATTAAAGTAGAGCAATGAGAAAAGATCAAGCTTACCATAGTATACTTGGAAGTAATGCACGCATTTAAGGAATAAAACACATGAAAGGAAATATTTCTGAGATCACTTTTTTTTTTAAATCTGAAAATATAAGAAAATCACATTACAGACCTCTGAACCCATTATACAGCTAATGGATTCCTAAGAAACTGACATGAGAGAACATATGAATGAGGCAGGTAGGTAAGGCAACAAACTATGACTTAAACCAGACAAAGGATGTCATTGAGAGTTTTTGACATCAATACGCATTTTAGATAACATTCAAAGAGCAAACACCAATAAAAATTTGAAGAGGCGACATGGATATCATAGGTACAGGAATAGGATATACCTATCATAGGTACAGGAATAGAATATACCTATTCACCTGAATATTATCTACTACAAGAAATCTTGCCCTGACATGCATTACACAACTAACTTTGAACTACTCCTGGCTTCTAGGATCAAAAATGAATGGATACTGAGCTGAGACAGGTAGTACCATATTAATCTCCAGTATTGATTTTGAGCAGGAGACTGATATATTTCATAAAGGAACCGTATTATTTATATCCCAACATGTACAGATTGATTAGATATAGACATTACTGATAGTCTGAAATAAATAGATTGTTTAACAAATTATAAGGACTACAGATTTCATAGCAAGACAAAGATGGGGGCATTGAGCATGGACTTTATTCTTATATGTTACATATACCTGTAATTATTTTATATTCTTCGCATAGTGAACATCCAAACGTATGAACTGGCAGAAGAAACTACCAACACCTAGTTGAAACAAGCTTCACAAACTTCCACAAAGAAGGAAAGAAATCAAGAATAGAAGACAACTCCGAGAAATAGGCAAGTCAATCAATTTCCAAAAGGAAATCATTATGATTTTACCATCAAATTCCATACTATATATATA
>JBAKGM010000233.1:40733919-40785883 GCA_037177215.1 Asparagus racemosus
ATTGTAGAGATCTGATCCCATGAAAGAGGGATGGGTGGGGCTGAGTTATCAGAACTTAGGACATTTTCAAATGGTTGTTAGTTTTACAAACCTTTACAAATCACAGTAAACCCAAGTAAAGGGACAAATAGGTGGACCCCAGGGGGTTCAAAATGTAAAAAAAAAAAAGACACAATCGCGTACTTACCACAAACAACCCTCCATAAATAAACAAGTAACAAATACAAACGATTTATCCCCTCAACGAAACCACGGATACTCCCTCTCTCTCTCTCCCTCT
This sequence comes from Asparagus racemosus, assembly GCA_037177215.1. Taxonomy (NCBI): domain Eukaryota; kingdom Viridiplantae; phylum Streptophyta; class Magnoliopsida; order Asparagales; family Asparagaceae; genus Asparagus; species Asparagus racemosus. The sequence continues at coordinate 40,734,200 of JBAKGM010000233.1, forward strand.
CTCTCTCTCATCGTGCTTTCAAGTTTCAACATCTCCCTCCTCTCTCTCTCTCTCTCTCTCTCTCTCTCTAAAAGAATATAATATTACTATAATCACCATCATCATCATCATCATCGAAAGCTAGGGTTCTGGTCACCGGAGTAAACCCTAGACTATGTCTTACCACATCGACCCCAACAACCTCCAAATCCCCAACTTCACCGACTCCCATTTATCCGCCGCCGGCGACCACCACCACTTCATCTCCGACCACCTCAATTCCCACCCCTCCACCTCCGCCGCCGCCTCCGACTCAGTCCCCAAGCCCCCCACGTGGCTCAACAGCGCCATCCTCCGCCAGCAGGCCGCCGCCTCATCCGGCAGCTTCCTCCACCTGCAAACCAACTCCGACGAGGTCAACGTCTCCGGCGATTCCATGATGGCCTCCGCCGCCGCCGCGGGAGACGGAGGGGAGGTGACGTGGCAGAACGAGAGGCAGAAGGCGGAGATCCTGGCGCATCCGCTGTACGAGCAGCTGCTGTCTGCACACGTGGCGTGCCTGAGGATCGCCACGCCGGTGGATCAACTGCCGAGGATCGACGCTCAGCTGGCGCAGAGTCAGCACGTGGTGGCCAAGTACTCGGTGCTCGGGAATCATCACCAGATTAGCGCTGGGGATGATAAGGAGCTCGATCAGTTCATGGTTAGGGTTTTTTAATTTGAATTTGAAGTTAGTTTCCCCAAAATTTTCTTTTTTCTTTTTTCCTTTCTTCATATTTTCCAAGGATTTTGAATTTAGGCCAGTTGAGTTGGTTTTTGCTGATAATTTGCTAGTTTCTACTGGCAATTTCGTAATTCCAACTTGAATTCCAAAATTAATTCCCAGAAATTTCTTGTTTCATATCTCCTTTTTGTCAATTACATGGTTTTTGTCGATAATTCGTTGGTTTCTACTGATTACTTTGATGATAATGATGGAAATTCTTTTAATTCTTTCAGCTTTTTGTTACAATTAAACTTTTAAACAAACTTTGAAGAAGTTCTGTTTAGTTAATTCAAATTCAAAAAGAGCTGATTTTTTTTATTTAATTACAAGAAAGATAAAAGTTTGATGATAGGGTGTTCACTGTGTTTGCTGACTGGTCTCTGCAGCAATTTTCATTTTATTTACATCAGTAATTTCGGATTTAATTTGGCTAAAATTTTGCGTTTTCTTGGTGTCTTGTAAAGTGTTTAATTTATTTTGTTGATAATTTGTTATTTTTTTATATTAATAATTTGTTAGTCTTGGTAGGTAATTTCTTAATCTTACGGTTTTCCCTCCATTATTGGTTGACTTAGAACTCAAGTTTGAAATTAGTTCCCCCAAATTTTTGCGTAATTTTTGGTGTATTAGAAAGGTATAATTTACATCAATTCTCTTCAGACTCGTCTTCTCTTTGGTTGTTATTTGATATCTGTTGATAGTTTGTAGACTTTTATGCGTAATTTTGTAATTCTTTCTTCCTTTTTTCAAGCTACTCTTTGCAGGGAGGAAAATTTATTTCTTTCATATTTTAGAATTAAGCTTTTATTGCATTGAATATGCTCTGTTTTGGTTAATTCAAGCAAAACTGATATTTTTTTAATTTAATCAAATAAAATTTTGATTATAAAGCATTCACTGTGTTTGCTGACAGCTCTCTGCGACATTTTTCACATGCACTTTTTAACTGTGTAGGAGTAGTGTATAAGTAAAGGTAAATTGACATGTTTCAAGCTTTGTAGTGACATCATCTGTATTGTTTCAAGTTGCAGAAACTTTAAGCAAACTTCTCTTGCTGTAACTGCGGATGACCTTGACTCTATGTTGAAGCAGAAAAAAAAAATAATATTAAAAATAAAATTAGAATTTTGCTTTTGTGGCTTCTCTCTACGGTTCATAGATAATTTGCGAGATGCAATCAAATGGTACTTATTTATGCTTGATATTTAATAATTTCTATAACTTCATTGGTTTTGAAAAAAAAAAGCTTATGTATTGACATTTTCTGTTTTTGATTTCATGGGTTCTTCTTTATGTTTGATTCTAACAGGGTTTAGTTTATGTTCTTTTTTTTCTTTGATATCCGTGAATTTTTATAGTTTTTTGGTTTTGTCATTTTAAGCAGTTTGATATTGTGAATTGCAGAATTGGCAATACTGTGGTTACAATCTCATAATCTCATTAATTTTACAGTTCATAGTTGAACATTTGAAGAATAAAGTTATAGTGCATGTTTGTAGGAGGCAAATGGGCGAAAAGTTATCATGGTCTTATTTAAATATCTTTCCGAGGAGAATAAACTCTATGATAAATGCTTGGTAATGGGACATCAAAGATATACCCTCTCTGATATATCACATAGATTATCATATAGAGAACCCTCTCTTCTTGATAGATTATCATATAGAGAACCCTCTCTTCTTGCCCCATCCATTGCGAGTCATTTTTCAGTTGCTTCAAAAATCCTAGAAAATAAAGGCTCACGTAAATTCCATTTTATTGTTCAGACCCACTATGTCTTGTTACTGTGTTCCTTCAAAGAACAACTACAACAGCATGTTCGTGTTCATGCAATGGAAGCAGTGATGGCATGCTGGGAGCTTGAACAATCTCTGCAAAGCCTAACAGGTGATTTTCACTCTTTCATTGAAAAGTTAAATAAGTAATTAGTTTTTTGATAGCTGGAAAAGTGTTCTATGTGAAAGGATTTTTTTAAAAAAAAATTGTACTATTAGTGTTGTTAGAGCTGGTCATCGAGGTTTTGTATCAGGTGCTGTGCATATTTTTTATTGGCTAGGAATGCATCATCACCTTATCAATGGCTGACATACCTTATCAATGGCTGACATAAGATGTGAGCTTCTTGCAATACATACTCATCTTTTGTGGAGCTTGTACGATGTTGTTTTGTGCTCGATAGGCAGACCCCATTTTGTGGGAAATGGATTGGTTACGAGGATGTTGAGTCAATACTTTCGGCAATAATTGTTTTTATCTGGCTATGCTGTTCTAGTCTTATCTAACCTTAGAAAGCACTAGGATGCATGACTTGCTTATATAATATGTTCTTCTTGGCAGCAGTTATTTCTCCATTCTATATATGTATTAAGGGTTCCATTTTTTTTTTTTTTTGGCATGACATCATGATATCGTCTTTGGAGCATGCGTGCTAGGAAATGATGATATAGGAGATTCATTTTAGGAGTATAAATTTCTTTCCTTTCTTTCAACTAACATTGTTCAACTCAAATTTTAATATTTTTACCCACGCAGCTGTATAAATAAACTACTGGAGAACTTTTGGAATCTCACAGCATTTTCCCAAAATTATCAAAAAACATAAAAGTAGCATGCTGAATTACTTGGGTTATAGAATATACTACTCCTGGAAATAGTTATTGTGACATTTTATATACTTATGTAACTCTTAGATTTATTTTTGCAGAATATCCTAATTACCATCTTTGGAGTACATTTTACTCGGTGATATGGGAAGGTTCATTTAGGAGTATTATTATTTTAGAAACTTTATTTTTCCTTCAGATACACAACTTTTTATTCTAGGAAGTGCATAAAAGTTTTTGCATATCGTGATAGCTTTTCTAGTTTAGAACTAAACTTATTTCGTCTTTCTTTAGAAGAGTTTGTCTCATTATTAAATTGATTGGGAAATTCTGAATTACTTTTATGTTTGCAGTATATTTTGTCCTTTAATTTTATTAGCTCCTTCAAGTTTTAAGCATTTGTATAATTTCCATTAGCCTTATCGTCTCCTTCAAGTTTTAGCCTTTTGTTGATATTATTTTCCTTAAGCACCAGTTGCTTTAGCTTTCTTATGTTAATAACCAAGTCTTGATGCATTAAAGAGAGTCCGACTCTGAGTGGGTGGTTCTTTGGGAGAGAAAATGAAATACTTCGTCTTGTTTAATAAAAATTCTACAACCAAGATGTCCATGTGTACAACTAATGCTTTAAGATTTGATTTTTCCTTTATGTCTCATGCTTTCTAAAGGAAACATACGGCCGAATGCGGAACTCTCATTGCAAGAGAAAGGTCTCATCTGAGAGAAACCCTTGCCAATCATTTACAATAATATAATGCTTTGGGCATTCTATTAACAAAGCATTGAACTTCTGTACTACTAAGATTGGTTTAAGTAAATGTGCTTCTGTATTTCTGAGGAGCTTGGTGTTATGATCATCTCTTTACTAATTAAGACACTGCTTTGCTCAAGTCCGTTATTTTTTGATGGTAAATGAAATGTATAATGATGATGATAAGCTGAAATATCCACTATGTCCTCAACTGTAACCTATCTTTTGATTTTAAATAACTCTATCACATCACACCTCATGAACTTCTCCGTTCTGATTCCATATACATCAATTTTCTTCTTATTTACATTCTTGCAGAGGTGCAGTTGCTAAATTTATCTGTAGAAAATTATTTCACTGAAATGTTAAGCATTCTTTAATATATTTACCGGATGATTGTACATACAAAATTTTGATTAGTAAAGCATTCATCTGGGAAGCGGTATAAGAGATTGTTTTGTGGCAAATCCCCTGTTGACCTGAGAGCCTTTGTCATGAAATTTTCACTGAAATTTAAGGATGATATCAACTTGGTGCAAGGCTTTTCCTAATATTGACATTGGGCATTCTTAAGTCTTCTCTGTTGGCTTGACCAGGCCTTGGCTAAAATTTGTTGAGAATTATACTTCATTATCACATGATAATAAATATCAAAATTTGTGAAATGTATGTACCCTGAACATCATGAAATTTTAGTAACTTCAATGTCCCTTATATTCCCTGTGGAATTTCCAGTCCAAATTTGGTTGATTTGATCTGGCATTGGAAACTTCTTCCTACCTAGCTTAGGATTTCTTCTGCCTTTTCTTTTTCTTTTTCTTTTTTTCCCCCTTTTTACTTTTTTGTTGGTGCAAGGAACCTTGGCTTAGTACCAAGCGAAAAAAAGCCCTGATGATTAGAAATAGGGGAAAGACATGCCATAGACACGGATCAACCATTGGCCTTTTGCCCTAACCAATAGGGCCCCTTGTTGGGGATATATTTCTGAATTTTGTTTAGTGTATTTGGGAGTAAATTTTTTTATTTTAAATAGTCTAGAAGACTACTGGAAAAGGTGGTAGCTATATTACTTATCGATATTATACTTTCATAACCAAGCAGAATATTCCAAGATGTAAAGGAGTTGCTAGGTAAATCGCTCAAAATCATTGATTCTGATTTAGTGTAGATAGAGAAAAAGGAAAATGTTTTGGCAAATAGATTCAGAAACTGTTGACCCGCAATACCAACTCCGGACTTCCTTGACAAAACTAGTCACTCTGTTTCTTTTAAGAAGATAAATTATTTTTAGATGAATAACTTGTGGGTTTGTTTCTTCTTATTTTTAGTTTCATTAAATTGTTTGATGAATGGCTTTATTTTGATCATTTGTGGCCTATTTTTGTTCTTTTATGGAAATGTGTGGGGAAGTGAGATTTTTAAGTCCGACTTAAGTAGTGAGATAAGGCTTGATTCTTTCACCTATTGTTTTCCATCAGTACTTTGTCTCTCTTTAAAACCTTCAAGTGTTCAACAGGTGTTTCTCCTGGAGAAGGCACGGGTGCAACTATGTCTGACGATGATGATGACCAAGCTGATAGCGAAACAAATTTCTATGATGGAAGCTTCGATGGACCAGACAACATGGGATTTGGCCCCTTGGTTCCAACTGAGAGTGAGCGGTCCCTAATGGAACGGGTTAGGCAAGAGCTTAAGCATGAGCTAAAGCAGGTAAGGACACAAACAATTCTAGCTTCAACATTTTTTTTGTTTTTTTTTTCTCGTTGCATTAATGCGAGAGATAGCTTCTAATTTTGTGAATCCGTCGACTTTTTTAGGGTTATAAAGAGAAGATTGTGGACATCAGGGAAGAGATCCTACGCAAGAGACGAGCTGGGAAATTGCCTGGAGATACTACTTCTACTTTGAAGGCTTGGTGGCAGTCGCACTCAAAGTGGCCTTACCCAACGGTCAGCTATTGTTTATTTACCATTTTTACCATATATGTTTAGGTTTATGCTGTTTTAGTACACCATATGGTGGCTATATGTCCTTGACTTAAAAATTAACCGGTGGTTACCTCAGTGGTAAAGAGATGAGGTTAGTGATAGCTCTACTGGGGGTTTCATGTTCAAGACTGGACCGTGGCCTTTTTTAACAAAAAGAAAAGAGTCTATAATCTGGAGATTTGATCCAGATGCTGATATGGTTATATGTTAGGGATCTATACCAAAGGAAATTTAGCTTGAGACCATACCCAAATGAATTCAAATCTGTCACTGAGAAACATGCTTTTAGAGCTTTTGCTTAAAGCATATTGCTTATCAACTTTGCTGAAGCATTTTCATGTAAAAATTTGTTATTAATGGATCTAAGATCGAAGATGTAAAGGGTCAACAGAGACAGATTTTACATCTGACTAATAATACCACATCGATTAAAATATATTAAAAAAAAGTCTTATGTCTGGTTCAACCGTTAAAGATCAATTAATGGTTTGCAGTTAAAGCTTGCCTTATTCCGTTATTACTTTCTCAAATTAATCATGCACTGGTTTGCGCAGGAGGATGACAAGGCCCGATTGGTCCAAGAAACAGGATTGCAGCTAAAACAAATCAACAACTGGTTCATTAACCAAAGGAAAAGAAATTGGCACAGCAACCCTTCATCATCAACAGCACTAAAGAGCAAGAGGAAAAGGTACATCCCAACCAAATTTGTACGTTAGCCCAGAGCTTCTCTTTCAATTGGAGCCCTAACAAGAATCAATGCAGGTAAATCAAATTCGAAAGCTCCCTGTAGATGTGATTATTGCCGACACAATGGAGGCTTAAAAGAAAGTGGACAGTTGAGTAAAAGCAAGAAGCGTGCAAAGAAGATCCAAACAAGATTACATTGTTTATAAGTAAAGTTTCCGCAGCACTTCCTTTCTGAAGTTTGTCATAGGTAAGTAGGGCAGATGTACACGATGTTAGTGTTAGTAGTAGCATTACATAGTTTTGAGCCCTTATAGTAAAAATCCATGAGATTATGTTACCCCTTATAGTTTTATGTTTGTATGTTGCTCCTATACATATCGTTGAATAAGAAGGCACGAGTGTGGCTTTACACATGTAATATTTATTGCGGTATGGTGCTGTGGCTATCGATTATGGACATTAAGTTCATATTGTTCTGCTATAAAAGCTAATTGTATATGAATTTTTATTAGTGTAATGGAAAATGCTCTTTTGGGTGACGATCTTTTTTCAGATATATTATATCATCGATGTTGTAAATAGAAATGTAGGTAGATGATGTAGTGGTGATCAGTGTGCAAGTAAGGTGATTGTCCCTGCCACAAATTGATGGTCGCCATGGAATAGAATTAATTCCTCCTCTATGTTGCTTCCTACAATTCTCTAGCCTTTCATGCACGTTTGATGTTTAGTTTTTGACCGATGATTCATATTCCAACACAGTTCTGAAGGATTTCCCTCACTTCGGATTCTTGTGTTATGCTGTTACCAGATTATTTGGGTTCTTTCTGCACACCGAATTTGGATCAAAATATTAGTTGGTGTATGTCTCTTTGTTCGAATATCGCCTCCTACCATTTCGGAGACACCAAGGGAATAATTTAAATCTGCCGAGGATCAAGAGTCAAGACTTCAAATATTCATCTCATTTTGTTAGACAAACATGGTACGGAGTGAAGGATCAAAAGTTCAAGCATAGTTTGATTAAAACCAACAGCTCAGATCAAAGAGCCCAAATAATCTAGCAGCTTAGGTAAAATATCACAACGCAAAAATGACAGCAATCTGACAGTAGCTACCTTTAATAGTGCAAGTTTCAGTTGAATTCCATGCAATTACATTCCATTCCAACAACAACAACAAAAAGAAAAGACATCTGCTTTACAGTCAATCATAACTCTTAATATTACCACAATAACAAGTATAAAGAACAAACCGACTCACAATATTTGAAGTTCAATTGAATCAAACAAATAAAAGAACCATTGATAAGTGTCTTTAACGAACAAGGTCACTCTCTAGACAAAAAATTACATAACGTTCAACGAATTATATTCACAAGTGATGATTCGCGTCCTCCTCTTTACATTCTTCTACAAAGGTTACCGCCAGAATCTTAATTCCAGAAGGCACAGAAAAGGTAAAGAGCACCCTAATAATAATGAGTTAATCATTTCTCCGTCTGTACTTGCAAAATTAGGTGCGTGATGCTTTGGGTTTTTATCAGTTTTGAGGAAGAGATGCTGCTATAGAACGCAACATGCTAGCAATCTCTGTGAAGTTGGGCCTCTCAGCTGGCTCAGCGGACCAGCATTGCTCCATCAAGGATCTCCACTCGGGATCACAAGATTCAGGAACTGGAGGTCGAAGGGTATTGCTCACAATCCCACCTGTAACAAGACAATAAAACAAAATAGAAAACGTAAATGGCTGATGAAAGACTTTGGTTTATCTTCTTGCTACTCGAAACAGTGGAAGTAATTATTGAATGCAGGCTGATTTAACAAACTCTTTCTCTCATTACTGCTGGAGTAACTTTCTATTTCTTTTGGGTTCTTGACTTCTTGTATTTAAATTACGCCTATTTGCAAAACTTACCCCCCCCCCCCCCCCCCAAATCTCAGTATTCATAAAACTACCACCAAGTCAACAAATCATAACTTTGTAACTGTGGTGGATCTGGGGGTAAAACATTGAATATTTTTACGTTTCAGTTACAAATTACCTAATCAAAGTTGATGTTTTGTCGATTTTGAGGGTATTTTTTTCCTCCAAAGTTGATGATTTGGGGGTTAGATTTGCAAATAAGAAGATTTAGAGGACAGTTTTGCAAATACACACAATGTAAGGGGTATATATATAAACAACACTTTAGTTGAACATTAAGAAAAACTCCAGTACCAGTGAAGTGAAGATAGGAGTTTGGATGAGAATGCATACCTATTATGGCTCCATAGTGCAAGTCAGCATATGGTTCCTCTCCAGTGAGAAGCTCCCACATCACAATGCCAAAGGAGAATACATCAACCTAAAGTCATAAAATGAAGCGTTAAGGAATAAATTAATAACTGAAAATTTCGCTGGAGGGAGGAAAAGGAGCAAACCTTATCTGATACAAGAGTACTGCCGCCATTTAGAAGCTCTGGAGCCATCCAGGGAAGTGTTCCTCGCACACCACCAGATATTAAAGTTTGGCATTTTACTTTGGAAAGGCCAAGATCAGCAACCTGCAGGCCCCAGAAGAAGATAGGTCTTAGGTTTCCCTTAAGTATTCTAAAATATTAAAAAGCTTTAGTATATGGACATAATTGAATTGTGCAGCGGTGTGCCTGTGTTGCATGCATTAGGTCGAAAAATACAAAAAAATCGATGCAGCAAGGATAGCGAGAACTAAAACAGTTACAGATGCTCCTCAATTCTTTTGTCATTGGAGAAGGAAACGAAGAGAACTTTTTGCAACAAGGGGAGATGATCCTATTTTCCTCAAACTTACCAGATTCCTAACCTCCTTTCAATTTATTATTACCTACCTTATAAACAGTCACTATAATAAGTAAAAGAACAAATTTTTCCTGAACAAAGAAGTCCAGTTAAACAAAGCAGTCTGTATCTCACGCAATATCAGTAAAAGATACATATGCCTAAGAGGTTTTATTCTTCCTGATATGCGGGAAGTTGTGCAGCACATGATAAAAAGTTTCTTCTGAATCACTGTATGTAATACATGAAATGTAACATCTTCATAGTAGATCATGGTGTTAGCACAGCATGGAATCTCATATACTTATAGAAGCATATGTTTTTGATGCATTATAAAAGCCTTGAAGAAGCATATTAAGCAAACTTCCTGATTATCAGATGGAAATTCTGGCTTTCACTATGTTCAAACTTCAGACTATACATCAGACATTGAAATTGGTTAGTATAGCTTAAGCTTTAACATGCTATCAATCTTTTAATATTGTAAATACTTAATCACACTTAAATACCCTATAGTTTCCCTAACTTTGTACTTACATACCCTCACTTGTTTTTGGCAGCACTTATATACCCTAAAGTTTCTAAAACTTGCACTTAAACACCCTCAATTATGCAAACTTGAGGGTATTTAAGTGCAAATTTAAAAAACTTTAGGATATATAACTGCTACCATAAACAAGTCAGGGTATATAAATGAAACCTTTAAAATTTTTTGGGTATATAAGTTCTGCCAAAAGCGAGGGTATATAAATGCAATGCAGTTGAAGCTTGAAACTATAGGTTATTTAAGTGCAATTAAGCCTATTCTAAACCTCCTTCATAAGCTAAGAAAACGTTTTGTCCTATTGTCAACCAACTTTTCATGAAATAAATGGCAACTAAAACCTTGTTTAACAGCGAAGAAAATGAAAATTGAATCCTAAACTGAGAAAAAAAGTAAGAATTCAGAGTACACAGTAAATGACCAAAAGTAAAAAAAATCCACGAGGACCATGAACATGACATCTGGAAACATAACTCACAGGATGCTCTTTCCATTGCTTGTGATAATTGCTTCCTTAGATATTAAAGCACCCAGTGACTTTTGGGGAAAAAAGGATTTTTAGAAAATCACTAGTGTACAAGCTGTAGTTGAAGAAGTCAGATTTTCTGGCTTCTCTCCACCACAAAAGCTGAAAGCCCACCCATGTGATCCTTCTTTTTCTCTCCCATATTTTCTTGCTTGGCCTCTCGCACAATCGGAAATCTAGCTGAAATTTAAACTTTCTTTATCTAAGACTGTTGTAATGAACCTTATCTACACTTTCTCCTTCATACATCTATTCACACACACCCCTAACGACTTTATTTCAAAAGTTGATTTTTCTTGATGAGAACTTTAATATAGCACACACCGTTACTGCATAAAGATTCTCTTCTAAAACCATTTTTCAGTACCCTAAATGGTCCAACCTACAAGAAAAAGGAACACCTGACACCCCCATAAATTACAGTCTCTCAATAGCACTGCACCTGGAACTTAGCAAAAATATTATGATCCACGAAATATACCTTGCATATTGGACGTTGAGGATCTCTCAAGTTGACAAGCAAATTGTCACTTTTCAAGTCAAAGTGTATAATATTTCTACCATGCAAATACTCCATCCCAAATGCCACATCCATTGCAATTAGAAGGCGTTTTCGTTTATCAAGTGACCTGTAGACAACCAATAAATATAATTAGGTGTCTAACTGCTGTATACTCTTTCTTTGCATTAATAAAAGACAGGCTGCATACAAAAGACAGCAGCTTGAAAAGCTTATCAATTTATCACAGAATCAACAATCACACGTGATATTCAAGAGAGAAGAGACAACTTGTCATTTTTTTGCAAAGCACGTCGAAGTGAACCGTTGACCATGAACTCAGTCACTGTTGCAAAAGAACCACCAGGTCCATCTAGAACAACACCATAAAAGGCCACAACGTTTGGATGGTGCAGATCAGCAAGCTTACAAGCCTCATTCCAGAAATCAGCCCTCTGAGGATGTCCATTAGCAGACACATAACTAACAAAGAAAATAAGCGATTGATGAGAAACGATTTAAAAAATAAGCACTGACCATGCGTTCTTCTTCTGATGGTTTCCCAGCAAAACATCTTTCATTAATCCTTTTTATCGCAACATCAGAACCCCTCCATTTCCCATGATATACTGTACCAAATGTTCCAGAACCCAATTCTCGCAGTTCTTCAAGATCACCATTCTTTATTATCTGAACAAAAGGAATGAACATGACTTGAGTGTTAAGAAAATAATTTAAATGTCAGACAATGTCATCACAAAACTCTAGGTGCTAACCTGGAGGTGACCCATGTCATCTGTGAATGGGAAGCCAAAGTTCATCTTATCTGCCTGTTTGCTCATGATGACCTAATTGCAACAAAAGTTAGTAACAAATGTCAATGTTTAAAGAGAGGAACAGGAGGGCTAGGCTAACATATACCTCAGTTTTTGGATCAGGTACTGCTGTTACACTCTGTATGAGCGAATTGGTCTCAATAAATCCAGTTTCTCTACTGGCTAGAAGATCAGATTCCATTCTTTCAGGAGGGACGGTGACAGGTGCAGAATGTAGAGAGGGCTGAATTACTGAAGCAATTACTTGTTCTGCTAACCCTTGCACTTCTTGTTTATTATGATCCTCTCCTATATAAACAATAGAGCAAATGAAAGAAAAGAAAAGGCTAAGCACCATTTAGGTTCAAATTCTGTCAGAGGCACACTAAGTACAGTAATAAATGTGTGTTTGATCAGTACATTTGAACTAGACTCTTTTCAGCTCACTGATGATACAGCCCATAAAGACGGGAAGATCATACTACCCACCCTTATGCAACCAAATTTAAACACCCTAAGAATAAAAGTTAAAATATTACAATGTTTCTTATTTACACAAAAATTATAACAAAGTTAGTACTTCTGAATCACAAGATTGACGCAATCAATGAATGGTTCAGTAGAATCCAAAGCCATGAATTTTTTACCTGTGATCTTGGTCAAGATCAGTAGGGTATAACATGCATGCACACGTGCGCACGCGTGCACACACACACACAAAGAGTTAAGAGAGATTAAGGCTCAATATAAAAAAAGGACTAACCTTGCACGAATTGGACAGGCTCCGTGCGCAAGTCCTTGTTTGTGGGATTCTGTAGGTGGTGAAACCCAGCTTCCTCTGCAAGCACAGCTTCATCCGAACCTTGGTTATTAACCAAATAATTTTCTGTGCAAGCATCCTTGGGGGCAACGAACTCTTTGCTAGGCACTTTGTTAATCCTTGGGGGCACCACCTCCATGTTCCCCACAATTTTTTGAGGATCCTGGTCGCAGAATAATGAGCCTGAGGGAATTGGCCCCTGAAACTGTTCTACATGCCCGTTACTGCCACCAGAAGTTGAATACTGACAGGAAGTGGTACCATTTTGAGGGGCAGCTATGTTGTTGGGCACATTATTAGGCTGGAACAAGGAACCCTCGTTGTTCTGGCCTCCAATGCCCACCGTCTTAATGACATTGATATTGTTATAGGCAGGAGTAATGCTACAAGAGTACGATGGCATCATATGTAACTGTTCATTCAGAACTTCTGGTCGTCCCCTCATTTCCTGATTATAAGAAAGCAATGGTCCGTGATTAGCCATCACAAGCCGTGCCTGGCTGGTCTCAGAAGGCTGCAGGGGTCGAAAGTGGGTAAAACCCAATGAGGAAGGTGGCATTTGACTGACTGGTCTAATAGAGCTTCCCTCTGGAACAATTCCAGCAGCAATAAATGAATTCCCAATATATACCGCATTCCCACCAGCTTGTGATCTGAATGCTTGAGTGTTCTCTGCAGTCACTGGAGGATGTGCAGTCTTTAAATCTGTGGAGGGAGTTGGGAGCTGATTTTTTGGTCTAGAAGAGTTCCCATCAGGGCAAATCCCAGACATGATGTAAGAATTACCGAGAAACACGGCATTACCTCCAACTTGTGGTCTGAACACATGATTGTTCTCTGCTATCGATGTGGCGTTCTCAGGCTTTAACAGTGGGACACAAAGATTAACTGTGGCTGCTGCTCTGGAATGTTCTGTGATTGCTGAAGGTTCAAATGTACTCACATGGAGACTCTCCATCATCTCATTTATAGCTCTAACATTGTCGTGTGAAATTTCTGGGAGAGAAACTCTGCTCGGAGGTTCTGCTGCATTTATATTCCCATTCCTGACTATGCTAGCATTTTGATTAGTTCCCTCATCTTGCTTAGACAGATTAGGAGGTGGTGCCACATTCTGGGACACTGACCGAAAAGGATCAGTTAAATGGGAATATGAAGGATCTGCAGCCCACACATAAGATGCGTGTGTGTTGACAGGCAATCCAATCACAGCTGGCACATTTGGATTAACTAGCAATCTCTCATGATCATGCGGCTGTGGTATCCTGGGAATTTGGGTGAATCCATAGGCCGCAAATTGAGACGAAGCAGGCATGTTCTCGACCATGGATTCCACCATACTGTCTGCCAAGGCTCCACTAACTGCATTATGTGGGAGTGAAACCTTAGCAGAATCAGGAGCTTCTGCATTCGGATGCAAAAACCTCTCTTGCTCATGGGGATGCAAGCCCTCCTGTGCATACCCACTGACTGCAAACTGCCCCCCTGTGCGTGGTGTCTCAGTCTTAGGATCACTGTCTGCCCCAGAGCCATTACCAACCCTGGGAGGAGCTTGCAGCCTATTTGGGTCAGCCACTCCGACAATCCCTGTTGGGTGCAACCCCTTTGCATGATCTAGAGCCTCCATGTTTGGGTGAATTACCCTCTCATTCTCATGATGACGGGAAAACTGACTAGCGGCAACAGTGCCTATCTCAACTCTGTGCTCCACAGTGTTTTCTGGCCTTAGTGAAGCCAGCAGCCTCGTTGGGTCCTCAGAGTGATGGCTCTGGGGCGCCGGCCTAGCCTCATGAATGCCACTGCTTCCAGACCCATTCCCATTTCCATTCAAATGATCATTTATCAGCGTATCAGAATGTGAATGTGGCAATGCCTTCTGACACATTTGACAGTCATTCAATCTCAACATCTGATGCGGATACTGGCGCAACGGGGGAGCATACATATTGGGGGGTTGCTGAATATGCGTAGGGTGCAACGGCGGCAACTGGCTCAAAGGTTGATGATGGAAACCCTTACTATTGTTATGATTACTGCTACTGCTACTATTACCATTATTACTACCCTGATCAGATCCATACAAGTTCTCCTCCACAAAAGCCTCCACTTTACCCTGATTAGGCCTCAAATTCCCCTCAACAACACCCATTCGATCTCCTACAACTATCAAAGGTTCCACTTTACCCTGCACCGGGTTAAAATTACCCCCAACCGAAACCATCGAAGCAGCATTAACATAAACAGGATGGCCATAATGCTGACCGCCCGGAAAATTAACAACGTTATAACTCGGATTAAAAAACTGAACCTGCTGCGGCTCTGCTCTGTCATAAACTAGGGCTTCCTCCCTACCAAACCCTAGCCTCGACAGATCTTGATTAATGGAACCATAAGTTGGAGACGAGATCGAAGGCGACATACCTTCGCTCGAGCCAGCACTCACCAAGCTATCCTTCCTCTTAAGCCCGATCCCGTTCACAGCATCGATATAACTCTGTCCGGTATCCACCACCTCGCTCTCATCCGCCGCCGACGACAGAAAGATCCGCATCCTCGCGGACCCATCGGTCGCCATCTCGCTGATCCGGTCGAACTCCTCCATCATGTTGTCGAGATCCTCCTGCGACGAGATCGAGATCAGAGCATCGAGATCCTCATCGGGGAGCTGGTACTTCACGGAAGAGATAGGGCCGTTGAGGACCTGGCTAAGCTTAGCGTAGAGGTCGGCAATGGTGGCGGATCGCCGGAGAGAGAGGATGCGGGTGTGGCCGCCGACGTAGCGGAGGGCGCCGTCGCCGGGACGGGGGAGGATCTTGCCGCCAAAGCTGCAGAGGAGCTTGACGCGCTGGGGATCCGACGCCATTGGAGAGAAAAAGCTAGGGTTTTGGGAGGAGGGGGAGAAAACTAGGGTTTTACGAACAAAAGAACGAAAAAAAAAAATTGTGAGAAAACGGGGAAATTGAGTTGGGGAGAGAGGGAAGAGGGAGGAGAACGGGCGAGTGGCGAGGGTGCGGGGTTAGGCCTCTGTCGATGTGGGATTATTAAGGTTAGATTAATGGAGGTTGTTTAGATTTTTATTGGTGGGTTTGCGGAGGGAAAAGTTGGGGATTTGGGGGGTTATTAAATTTAGTTTAGAGATTCAGGTGGGTTTGACTCGCTTCGGTTATGGTGAAAGGTGGAGGAGGAGGGAGACTGGATCCGACCCGAACTAGGGTTGGGACTATTTTTAATTTAATTTATAAAAGGTAGAAAAAGGGTTTAAAAACAAGTTAACTTAATACCTTCGCTCATACGGAATGTTAAAATTGTTCTTTTCTAAACGGTTCAGAACATCATACTCTCATACGGAATGTTCCGATAAGATTACATTCGCTCAAAAGTTTGAAGATCAAAAATTTATTTAGGAGCACTTGATTACATGTGAAGAGGATATTCATATAAACAGTACATACATAACGATCTAAGATCGTAATGTGTTGACTTTTGGACATAGATGATAAGGTTTATAAGAACATTCTAAAAGATCCACGGGCCGAAAGACTAATCTAATAGCAAAATTTTTAATATAAAGAAGGGAGAAAACGAAAGTCACATTTATAGACTTAATTTATTTTAGTATAAGAAGCATTAAATGCTCTTCAACGCCCCCCACTATCATCCTAACAAGAATTGCCATGAGCACCCTTATTTTCTATACTTTTATGGACGCATTAATATTTACCAAGGCATGTGTGGTAACTGGTAAAGGAACAAGTTGGACTTTTTCTCATTATCTACCGCACGGAGTTCTTTGTTAAAAAAGTAAATAAACTTTATTTATTTATTCAGAGGAAGCTCGTGAAATGAGTTGCACTCGCACCAGTACCCATTCTCCTTTCAATGCCTCGAAATCTACTTTCCTCGGCTTTTTACATGAAAGGCTTGAACTAAATTCAATGCAATCTACATCAAAACATGGAGAGATTTCAACTTTATATTTATTAGTTCATGGCTTTGGTTTCAGCCTCATCATACGCTGCATCAACGGACTCCGTTTGATTGAGAAGCGCACGAAGCAATTGAATGAGAAGTGTTATGTTTGATGTAAACTTCCCTTTAAAATAAAATAGAATCATGTTGAGTTCACGAGATTTCCATGACCAACGTCACCCCTCCCCCCTCCCCCCACCAAAAAAAAAAAAAAAAAAACTCAAATAAATAAAAAAGAATAAACTTGTTTTTTTTCTCACAAAACCTTCGGACCTAAAAAAACGAGAAGCGGAGAAAATGAGCTCTACAGAAAACAGTGAAAGAATAGAATTGAGCAAAGATAATAAGTCTTTTTAAGTGTATGAGACACATTTTGTTGGGGGCTTGTGAGGAAAGTTAAAACTTTTGTGTGTGCATGCGCTTGTGAGAAAAGTTAAAACTTTTGTGAGATTAAATATTTGGAGTTTTAGGGCTCAAATGGCAAAAACAAAGTTTATGAGGTGTTTTCTGAGAACACCAAAGTTTCGGGAGGCTTTTATTATTTTTATTTATTTATCCAAAAAAGAATTTCAGGTGCCAGCTGAATAATTTATTATTGGGCTCCATTAGCAGGGCAACTTCCAGCTACTGCTAGGTTGGGCTTCGTCTCCCAAACCCAGAATCATTTCCAATGTAAGCCCATTGAAACTGCCAATTTATTATTGAACAAGGTACAACCGACCCACGAGAAATGGCTCATAACGAAGATATTTCATTGAAGTTAGATATGTAATCTCGCAGGCTATTAGTTTTCCTAATTATTAGTACAAGAAATCATATTTAGAATGTTCTATTTTAACTGTAAAAAACTGTAATAAACTAATTCGGTAACTTCGAGCTGTCAACAGATTGGATACTGAAACATAGACAATTCAAACTGGAAAACTAACCTAGTTCCATTTTTCGTTCTTGACTCTTTTGCACGTGTTCAATCAAGTGGACATGTGGCATCTCTTCTTCATTATAGTCTTATAGATTGGTAGCTAGATTAGTTATTGGAAGGAAGAAGGCCAATAAAAAAATTTTTAAAAAAGGACTTGAGATAAGATTTACATGTGCAAGGGGGGAAAAAAATCCTAGGACTGTTTGGTTTGCTGCAAAAATAAATTGCAGCAAATGTTGCAATAGCATAAGTTGCATGCAGCATTTATTGTAGGAAATAACTTCAAATTCGTTGTTTAGATACTTGTAATTATATTGTCGAAAATGTATTTTCAAAACTATGTGGTTGACAAGCAAGTAGTAGCTACATAATTTTGCCATATAAAAAAACTTTTGTATAGATGGTTTTCTATTTGGATTTTTAAAAAAAAAATATTTTAATGAAGTGGAATTATTTTTAATTTTTAAAATACCTTTTTTGAAGCTTGCGGTTTTTCCTCCTACCAAATTAGTCTTAATATTTGTTGCAAATTTGTTTCTACAAAATGCAAGTTCACTTACCTTTCCTAATTACAAGGTTACAAACCAAATAACATATTTACAAATCTAGTTGTTTTATTTATGTTTTACAACTTTATTTCCATCCAACCAAACATCTCCAAATATGTTTATTAGCACATGGATCATCTTCTCCAATTAGTTAGTAATTGGAGGGTATCTAATTCATCCTACGATCTTCATATATTTCAACACTGATGGATAAGATAATGTCACATAAGACTACCATGGTGGTTTTCAAATCATATGGTGGTTTTAAGAGCATGTGTAATAATTTATGACGAAAAATAATTTTATAAAAAATAAACACATCTGCTGAAGAAAAATAAAACTAAACACACTCTCCCTGATTAAGGAAAAATATTTAAATATGATACATATCAAATGATAAAAATGAACATTTGCTGATTGTTATTTCTCTTGTTTGATATTTTTGGTCCAACGTTTAGTACACATCGCTTTAGTAATTGATTTGGTATAATATTCAAAAAAAATTCACTTATTACTGATTAAGGATTTTGTTTAGCTTTTAGAAATTATTTCTTTTTGATCCTGTCTTTGCAAAGTTTGGACCGTCTTCAGGCTTTTCGGTCCTATATTTGTTATATGAACATCTTTGTTGCTTGAGCTTAAACTTGGATGCAAATCTAATTTAAGATTTAAATCAATGCAGCTGCGTAAGGAAAATATCCCTCCTTCATATATAAAGACAAACTGGTGGAATTCCTAAAGCTATAAAAATTTAACATGCGTCATACTACAATGATGCAAAAAAATTGACACGTGTCATGTCATTACTAACAACCATGTGTTTCACTATCCTATCAAAAAATGACATGTGGAACCCTAATCGTATATTCATATAAGAATCCCTATCAAATTAAAACTATTTATAATTAGAAAATTCTAAATGCCAAATATTTTATAATTCTTATTGGATTGTAACTACTTATAATTTAAAAAATCTCATAATTATATACATAAATATTAAAACTAAAGAAAAAACACATATAGAGAGTCTTTCTAGATAAAATAATGTGTGAATTTTAAAAAACCCCCCTCACCCAGAAGGGGTGTCTTTCCCCCCCCCCCCCCCCCCCCACCACACTGAAAAAAATAAAAACTAACAAAAGAAACTCTTTTAATTCGACAAAACACCCCATCAAGTTTGAGCATATTGTCGATAACTCCTCTCAACTATGAAAATATGAGATAAGCCCTATGAACTTTTCTCAATCAACCCTCCTCAAATATGGGTGTATCTCAGAAAAACCCCCCTCAACTGTTTTCATTTGAGAAACCCTCCTCAATGTTGAGCCTATTGTAGTTAACTCCCCTCGAGTTTGAAAACTTGAGAAACCCCATGAACTCTTCTCATTTTACATAGTAAAAAGCTAACACCATTATGTCTAGCATGTCACATGACAAATAGGTGATTGAGAGAAGGCCCAAAACGCTTCTCGATCATAAAAAATTACTTTGATTTTTTAGGATAAGAGAAAGAGGGAAGAAAGAGGGGGGGAAATATTGTAAATTGATCAATATTTTTTTATTGGGTTGGGGTTTTTTTGGGGTTAATTTTTAAAAGTGTATTTTAGTTATTTTACATTTTGCAATGCCGTTAAGGAGGTTTGGTTAGAAAAGTGTGAAAGATAAGAGGGGTCTTGTGAGTCATCCCATAGTTGAGGGGAATTTTCTCTAGTTTTCAAAGTTGAGTGGAGTTATCTATAATATGCCAAAACTTGAGAGGCTTTTCTCAAATTAAAATAGTTAAGGGGCGTTTTCTTAGATATCCACCATACTTGAGGAGAGTTTTCTAAAATTAACCCTAAAACCATACAGGGAAAATTAGACATATATCAAATTATATTTAAAGTTGATGGAGTAGTCTTTCTCTTAAAATATTATAGATGAATTGGTTAAATTTTTTTATTATTTATTGATTTGATATCCAATCTTGCTTTTTATTAAGAGGAATTATTGATTCACTAGTGTCTGCCTTTAAAATATTAATAAAATACAAGACGCCATAAAAATATATAATATGTAGATATCTATAAAATTAAAAAAATTTCCTTTTATAAAATATTATCTAAAATCTGCACATAATTAATAAATTATTTACATAAATTGCACAAAATATTATCTCGAATTCTTCTTGATTTATCTGATTTTTCTAATAACTTGATTGAATTCTAATTGATTTTGAAGATTATTCTAGGAATAAATATTTAGATTCTTAGGGTTATATTATGAATATTTTAAAACCACGTATATTTTTCTAATTATGTTGAAATTCTAATGCAAGCATCATAAGATTGAAGTTCAAGTGTAAGATTGTTTTAGATATAAATCAATATGTGCAAGTCTTATATCTCATGTAATTGTGACTATTTATTTGATTACTTTATGTTGCAGGATTTAACTCAATGTACTCTTTAATTCCTAACAAACATAAAAAATTATAATAAAATATCAACGTAAGATGACCATGCTGGCTTGTAGGATCTTCCTAGTTTCTACATGACGAGATATTTCTGGTGCTGTGATCATACATGAAGCACATACTTTTTTATATCCTTTTTTAATCTTTTAGATATTATAAAAAAAGAGGGATAATGGTAAGAAGAGTTTGATGGTTAAATTATCTAATTTTGAATTTAAAACTTTGAAATAAAAAATATCAATGCGCTCATTAAATAGTTCGACTTATTCTTTTTCTCATTTTATCTTAGAATATTATAAATAAAGAGGAACATTGTAAAGGGAAGAATGATAGTTAAACTATCTAATTTTAAATTTTAAAATAAAAGTCAACCACCCCCTTACTTTGCATTTCTTTTAATTTTTAAACTATTTGAAAAAAAATTGCAACTCATATTATCTAATTCCCAATAATCCATATGCTATAAGTCATTGGAATAAGCCATTTGTATGCTAATATCCATATTAAAAAAAGAAAAGTTTATATATAAAACATAGAAAAGAAGAAGGTAGTTAAAAAGTTTTATATTCAATTTGACTTAAAAGCTCATGCATAGACTAAAGAAAAAACCCGTAAAGACTAAACAAACCATATATTTAAAAAAAGACCCCTAGCCTTCTAAGTTAACGATGTGGGTTTAGTTCACTCTACGCACTCTGTATTACTTATTTTACATTTAAAATTCACCCGTGCGAGGAGGCCAAAATACTTATCTTAACTTAAAAAAGAAATGAATATCGCATAGAAGTCAGAATTTTACTAGAAAGTAAATAAATGTGTTTGGACCTTGTGTGTGAAGGATAATGGGCCTAATAAAGTGCGGGGCAAAGTGCAGTACCAAATAACACCAAGCATCAAATCTCAAAAGTTTCCTTGGCTAGAAGAAGAATAAATAAGTAAATAAATAAAAACTCAAAGAGCAAGCATACAGCTGAGATCGTTAAATAGTTGGATTCGCTGGGAGTCGTCCTGATCCATTAACATCATATAGTCATAAATAATCACCGATTATTAGGAGCTTGCTGAGATCTTTAAAGAGTAGAAGCTGGGAGTAGTCCTGATCCACTAACATCATATAGTGATAATTACTCACCAATTATTACGAGCATACATAGATGACATAGAGTAACGTAGATATTTGGTGTTCATCACTCGTTGAGTGAAAATGCAGGAAGTTTATGTAAGTTTTATTGTTATTATTATCATCATCAAGTTAATGTAAGATTGTTATGCCCTCTACCCTTAAATAGCAAGGTTCTAGTAGGGGTGGGCATCAGGCCGTGTCAGCCCACGAGCATGCTCGCTTGCCCCGCTCTTAGGCTAGGCTCGACTCGGCCCTGTGTAGGATGGGTCCGACTCAGCCAACTATAATGGCAGGACACAAGACCAAGCTAAGTCGACCCAAACAAATGCGAGCTAGAAACCTGCTTGGCCCACCAGGCCTAGCGAGCGAGATGGGCATGCAAGTTGGCGGGCTGACCTACTCATCCCGTGGACTTGCATTTATGTGTTTTTATTTTTTTTTCTTTCTTTATTGTTTATTATAATTTATTTTGTAATTATATTTTTAAAAACTAGTGGAACAATTATTAGTTGCCCATTGATATAGTCATTGCTCCAGGCCACATTAAATCTCCGTGTTTACAATGTTTCTCTCTATCATTGTGTACAAATATTAAATTTTACTCAATAAAACTATTTTTCTTTTTCTTATTATCGTCAATTTTTTTGGTTTGTAATTTATATATAACTTTTAAGAGTTAAACAATATTTAAAAACTATTAAATCACAATTTTAAAATTTTAAAAAAAGAGAAAAAAAAAAGAAATAAGTGAGCCCTACGAGCCAGCGGGTTGGCGTGCAAGTGGTGTTTCGTGTCGTATAGGATCCAAGCCTATTACATGTAAATGATACTCACTTCCTCGTTAAAAAGTTTAGTTTCGGAAATTAACGGTGCAAATCGCTCTACTCCTAGTGTTTTACTGATAAGATTCCTACGGGATGAAAAGCCTAATTTTTCAATTTTTTTACGTCTGATAGATACTTGTGTAAAGATGTTGTTGGCCACTTCCTAAGAGTCTCTTTAGACTCAAACGTCTCTCTCTTCGCTTAAAAAGTCCCTTTCCTTGCCTTAAATTAAAGAAAGAAACCAACAATTAGCTTCCACGCCACCTACAATTTCCGCACACATACCTTTCACACATTAGCCTTGGCCCGTCACCCTAGTCCAGGCACCAAACCCACATTTTTGACCCAAACAATGTGGGCCCCGAGTCTAACGCTTCCAAAAATCCAACGTCAGCTCAACTTTGGCGGTACTAGTACTTCCCCCAAAAAAAAAACCCCAAAATATAGAATATCTTTAATTAAAAATTAAAATGACGTTTAATCGAATCTTTTGACAATGCTAACGTCACAGTAATTAAACACAATTAATTAATTAATTAATCCCCGTGTTCTCTCCCCATCAATCTGATCCAGCGGCGCACATTAGCACTAATAGACAATTAAGAGAAAAAATTTAGGAAAGAAATTTTTTTTTCCTTCGATCTCAATCTGATCAATTCTCAAATTTCATTCTCAAAATGTAGGAACAAAGAACAAAATTTTCAACCTCGCTTTAAGATTAAAGAAGCGCAAAGAGTTTATAATCACAAATACACGTACACACACAACGCAGGTCTTACAACTGCATCTAACTGCAGGCGACACCAACAGTCGCCGGAACCACCGCCCTCTGCGTCTCCGGCGGCGACGCCGGCAGCCTCGACGAAAAGTTCCGGTACCGGAACTCCTCGTCGATGAATTCAAGGTCGTCGCCGTTCCCTTCATCGAAGTTGAGCGCGTAGCTTAGCGGATCGTACCTGAAATCAGCGGACTGGCCTCGCCGGTGATGACGGCCGATGCGAGAGATCAGATTCCGGCACTTGTCCTTGATCTCAGGGAGGTCGTGAGCCTTGGATTGGATCCAGGTGGAGGATGATCGGATCAGCGACGGCGGAGGATCGTCGGCGACGGAGGAGCTGAAGCAGCAGGAGAAGCAGATCGAGGAGCGGATCTTGTGTTTTAGGGAGGAGGACGGGGATTCGAAGTCCATTGGTGAAGTTTTTCTAGGGTTAGGGTTTCGATTGGAATTCTTTGGATTAGGGTTTCTGGAGGAAGAAGAATAACAAAGAGAGGCGATTTGTGTGCGGAGATGAGGGCGAGTGAGGGGGGATTTTATAGCTGAGGAGGAAATGACGGCGGAGGACAGCGCGGGCTTAAAGCGTCAAAATCGATTTTTTCGGATAAGACCCTTCGGTTTTTAGGAAACTCATTACTCAGCTTCCTATAAATAAATAAACAAATAAATAGATAACTATTTTGAATAGTGGGCCTAAATTTATCTGTCATATTTTTAGTCTAAATATAAAAAACGCTGGAGTCAGATAACACCCTGACTCTCAAAATATCTGAATGCCCCTTAAGTCGAACTTCCTTTAATTTTAAGATTTTTCTCAGAAACTCTACTAAAAGCATGAACCCTAATATTCTCACCTAAATAATCTCCTTCTAGTTAAGGGCGAAAATGTAAATAAATAAATAAATAAATTATTTACTTGGCAGTAGAAAATAATAAGAAGAAAAAGATAGGAAAAATAAAGCTAAACAACCATGCTGGCAATCACCTACGTCTAGTGTAGAGATTTGAGCCCACTTTATTCCCAAAGATTAAACAAGGTGTGATCTGTCTTTTGTTCATCAAGAAGCCCGCAAAAATCATCTCTCAATCTCACCTAAAGATCTTCACAAATCCTAGAAATTCTCTGTTTTGTTTCTTCTTTACTTCTTTTTTTACAATACCCATATTTATTTTGGTTCTCTTACTAACTCTAGAGTCTAGACCTAGGAGACCCATACATATAAAGTTAAACGGCTAAGCAAAATAGAAATAAATTTCCCAACTAAATAAAAAAAGTCCGAGTGTTTGGTGGGCGATTAGATAGGAAAAACCTGAGTGAGGGAATCTGACCACCTAGTCCACTCAAAATTTCACCACTTTTGCTCTTCTTTTACTTTCGGCCATTCCAATATCTTTTGTACTATAACACAAGACTAAATCTCAAAATTCTTTTTATTATACTTTGCAAGCAAAATGAATGCTGAAAAAGAATATTTCGGAGCAGTCCAGTAGTCTTTTTCCAAACTCGATTATTACTGTTTTATATATTGTTGATAGCAAATACTTTGCAAAGAATAGATGCGCATATTTCACATATAAGCTTACATCTTTTACATGTGCAAAATCGTGCTTGTGACGTTAATCGTGTATTTGAGTCATTTATGCTCACTTTCAGTTATAATTTCTTGCAATACAAAATTTGCGCGGAAATTTCACCCCAGCACCCGTTGTTTAATATCACATCGATGTTAATTACATGGTTGAAAGAAAAGGAAAAGAATTAAATTTGCAAGTAGTAAATAATTAGAAGGTGCTGATTGTCAAAATGTCAACGCCATTTCCAAACCCACGAGCGCGTGACGCCAGCCGGGTAGTTTCGGTTACGGATAACGGTGGCATTTTTGTCAATTAACGGAAGTACATATTTGGGGTCCTTCCAGGGTGGAATCTACGCTTTCCGCGGTAATTAAATAATATCTCTCACCCGGTCACCCCAATCTGAGACAGCTAACAGGAGGCCGCTGCCGCATCGCCACATTCGACGGGGGCGGTGACCAGATCTCAAACTCTTTATAAAGGATAAGGTTTCATTTCATTTTATTCTTTATTTGTTTTGTTTTGTTTTGTTTTTTTTTAATTTGCAGATGCCTTTGAGAACAATGAATGATTTGAGTATGGATGTACGTGGGTTGCTGGGATAATGGTTGGTACGCTTTCGCAAGCTTGTGTTTATTGTGAATGGAAAAACGAATTCCTTCTTTTTTCGACATTTATATTTTTTAGTTTAAATTACACTAAATCCCGGTAAATTTTCAGTGTTTTGTAGTAAATCTCCATACTTTCAAAATCACATTAAACCCGTCTATACTTTCAAAATGCCATTTTATGTTGTTTATTGTTCTAATTTATGAGGGTTATCTACTAAACTCAAAAAGTTCACGGGAGGTTTTCTGTAATTTTAAAGAGCTCATGGGGGTTTAATGTGATTTTAAAGTTTATGGGGGTTTACTGCAAATACTAAAAGTTCATAGGGATTTAGTGTAATTTACCCTAATCTTTTTATGTAGCGCTTTTTCTGTAAAATGGATTTATGGATGGAATCGAATACGTATTCTGTAACAAAACATTTAATCAAAAGATGTTTCAAACACCTAGGGCTTGTTTGGCAAACTCATAAAACTGGGCCAGGTCTAGACCTGACCCAGTTTTTGAAGTTTTCTGTTTGGGAAAGAACTGAGCCAACTTTGGTCCAGTTTTTTTAGTTCATTTTTTGGCCCTTAACCAGGCTAGAGTTGGATCAGGCCCCCCCTGGTTTAATCTTGGCCTGAATAAGAGAGTATACCAAGTTAGTTTGGTTTTGGACTTGGTTGCTAAACAGACCCCTAGTGTCTAAGTTCATTTAAAAAGAAAAAGAAAAAGATTAATTGCAGATGCATTCTCTATATTATTAGCGTTTTGTACTCTCCGAACCCAAGCTAACTTTATTATTCAATTTTGCATGTTAAGTAAACCATATGA
This sequence comes from Asparagus racemosus, assembly GCA_037177215.1. Lineage (NCBI taxonomy): Eukaryota > Viridiplantae > Streptophyta > Magnoliopsida > Asparagales > Asparagaceae > Asparagus > Asparagus racemosus. Next base: position 40,760,593 of record JBAKGM010000233.1, read on the forward strand.
TAATAAATTATTTTGTTGACATCATTTTAACTGAAAACTTACTAAAATATTGCATAAAGAGTCTTTATTCTCGAAGTATTTTAATTATACTAATGATGTTTGTTTCATTCCAAACATATTTTTACAAGTCAAGAAATTTGTAGACTGATGTAGAAATAAAATTTAGTCAGAGGTAACATTGCATCCAAAAAACTGATTATTTTTTCCATTTTCAAAAATCTTAATAAAATTGGATGCATAATTTGGAGCCAATAAAAATCTTTCAACACCTTGTCAATTCCATTAACATTAACGATCTAGACAACTCACAAAACAAACAAAAGATGGGATATAATGAGAGAGACGAGAGAATGAGGTTGCACACTCTAAATTTACGTTTGAAGACATGCAAATGAGAGAGTAACCAGGATTTGAATCATCTCCAATTAAATGGTAATTTGAAAGGGTCAAATTCTCTCAATTCTTACCGCCTATCTCAATTTCAATGTGTGAGGTTACGTCACCCTTTGGAATTGGATCCTCCTCAATTACCATCTATTTAGAAAAAACTGAAGTTAATTTTTCACGACATTGCATAGCAAATAATAATAACAAATAAAGAATATAAAAGGCAAGGCAAAACATCTATATGGTAGTTTGACTCATCAACTAAACATAGAAAACCCATAAACATTCCTTATATTTCGTACCTAATGATTAGGCTCAATGCTGAAGCAAGAGGTTGCCGCTGATGAGTTAAACGCGCACAAGACAGCTGATGAAAGAACTTTCTTAATTTTTATTTTTATTTTTGGGGTCAAACTTGTCATTTACAAATATAAAAAGGAAACAGCCAAATGCTAGCTAGAATTTGATAACTTTCGGATATCTGATGCCCTCCGTCTTTTAAGGCACCAAAGACGTCATGTTTTGGTCAAGTTTAGACTAAATAATTTGGACTGATACTTTTAATTGGAACCAAACCATGAAATATACGGTAAAATCAATAAAGAAAAGGGGGAAAAAAGGTTTGCGACAGTTTGATCTGAAATATAATCCAAAAGGAGGTACCAAATCCATGAAAAAAAAATATCTGTAATACGCTAGTGTGACGTCAACTCTTAAAATAAAAAAAAATATTCAATAATATTTTAAGGCATGAGTGATAATTCATTTTGAGAAGTGAACAATAAATACCTTTTTTTTTTTCCATAAATTTACTTTTTTTCCTTCTCTAGAATTTCACGGGCTATGACATTTTATCTGAAATATTTTACACACGATCGCCAATACAGTGAGAATAAATAGTTGTATTTTACTCTTGAATATCGTTGTAATTCAACTAACCAGCCCATTTAGCATTTTCCAGGGGAAGGAAAAAAGTATTCACTTTTAATTACAACATATATAATAAATATAAATCAAATTAAAGACATAACGCCCACAGTTTACAGCACAGGCCCATGGGCCTTTCTACAGACACACATTATGGCGCCCACTTCAGCACAAAACATCATGGGAGCCTTAGCAACGGCTAGTTCTCTCCTGACCGTTGGCAGAATCTTCTCACCAAAATTTAAACCTTCAAAACCCCAACAAACCCCAAATTTAGAAACAAATGAAATAAAATCACAGTAAGCATCAAAACTCCCTCAGCTCCCCAAAGACAAAGAGAACACACCCCAGAAAAGAAAGAAAATCAAGGGAAAAAAATTTTAAAAAAAAAAAAAAAAAAGAAAGGAAGAAGATGGTGTACACTTACACTCCAACATACTACTCCTCATTCCAAGACACCCTGACTTCTCTCTGCAAGTCAATCCTTCTTCCTTTCTCTCTCAAGAACCGGCGGCTGCCCGGAGACCAGAAGTTCGCCAAGAAGCAGTCTGATAACCTCAAATGGCAGCAGGAGAGCTTCCACAAGATCTTGAACTTGATTGGGTTGAGCAAGGAAGGGATTGTGGCTGATGCTGAGGTCTCGAGGTTCCGGTCTCATCTTCTTGATACTCTCATTGCGTCTCCTAGTGAGCAGGAACCAGTTGGGTTGATCAGAGATAAGCTCTTGTTCTTGCAGGTAAATTTGCGTCTTTAAAAAAAAAAATTTTTTTTTTAAAAATCTTCTTGATTGATTGAGGGTGAGTGTGAGCTTGAATGGTGATCAGGGGGTCATGAACGCAAAAGGGTCAGCTGCATTTGTTGTGTTTAACCATATATAAATTATTGTTCTTGTTTGGATTGAAGGAAATTAAGATTTGACGTAAATAATAATTGGGTTATTAACAAAAAATTTAGTTATGTTCACTTGAAACAGAATAGATCGGAGCTAAGGGTGAAATTTTAGCTATACAGCCGAAAAAAGGGTTATTGTCAAAATTCTATGGGATAATTTGAAATGGGCGTTATTCACAATTTTTTTTTATTTCCATTGGATTCACTTTTAGCATTTGCTTTTGCCTGTGATCAACAATGTAGTTATGTTCACTTGAGGCAGAATTTGGACATAGAAGATATAGTTCTTGATTAAGTTCTTATTGTTATTTGGATTTATAGGAAATTAAGATTAAAGATGAAATTTAGTTATATTCACTTGAAGCAGAATAATTAGATGAAATTTTGGTTAAATTTATAGGGCCAAAATGGGTTGTTGTCAAACAATCTGATAATTTGAAATTGGCATATTCACAGATTACCTATTTTCTTCAGATTTATTATTTCAGACAAGTTCATAGCCCTAATTGAGTATTCTCAGTTTCAAAACTGCTACAATTTTGATTTTTTAAAAAAAATCAGGAACTATTCTATGCAAAATGCATCTCTGCTGATGAATACCACTCCTCCAAGAGGCCACTCCTTCAACGCCTCGCAATCCAAGGTGTCGAGCTCGACTGCAAAGATGTAATCATCGGGGATCCAACAACAACAACAAAATCACAAGAAGATGAAGAAGAAGAACAATGGTCAGTCATTGAGCTCAGAGACAAAGAAACGCCAACCTCGGCTGAAAAAACCAAAAAACACAAAACCCCAATCAAATCTCTCATTAACTGGAAAAACAAAGACAAGAGAGCCAAAGACAAGAACGCTGAGACTGCCACTCCTTCAATCCTCATGCCCGAATCCTCTGAGAAGTCCAAACGAAAGCCTTTTCGTTCGTTGTTTGATAAAGAGCAGAAATGGAAGTTTGATGGTTTAAAGAAATGGAAGAAAAATAGTAATTGTGAACAAGGAGAGCCTTATCTTTTATCAGAGGAGAGATCAGATGATAATTCTTCTTCAGTCAATTGCACTCTTGTTGCTAGTCCTATAGGTGAAGGTCCTGATACAAAGAGAATTAAGAAGAAGATTCATTCAAATGGGGCCTCTTCAGATTTCTTCATTGATAAGGTTTTGGGTGATAACATAAAGAAGGAGCTTTCTCGTATTCAAACTGAGTTATCTGCAACTCATCCGAACCTGAACTTATCGTAAGTTTTTTTTTTCCCTGTCAATATTTTTGATTATATATCTTAGAACTCAACTATGTTTTATCATATCTTTCTAAATTTTATTGATAGGGATGATCAAATGGAAGCAATATCGACCAGGCTCCCCGTTGACAAGGCTGACTTGAACAATTTCTTCCCTGAGTATGAGCTTAGTAATTTAACTTTGGTTGTCATATATTATGAAGATATAGGTATAACTGAGGTTCATGATGTTTTGCAGGTCGTGGTGCGATAAATATGGAGATATTGTGATTGATGTCGTGAAGAAGGAATTCAAAGAACATGTTGGGGAGATGAAGGAGAAGAATGAGAGTGGTTCGACGAGATGGGTGGCTTTTGAAGAGAATGAGGAGAATTATAATCCAAACCTCTTTTTTCGGGATCATCCTGCTTTGAATCCAGGAAAGAATTGTGATGGTGGTAGAGATTCTTTTGTGAACAATCCGTTCATTGATGATGACGATGATGATCAGAATCAGATGAATGCAGCAAGCAAGAAGGAGAATGACGGTAGCAGAGATTGTTTCTTGAACAACCCTTTTGTTGATGACCAGAATCCTTTCTGGGTTTCAAGGAATTGAGTGATGTTCTAGTGTTGTAACTGTATGTTGGACCTTTTTTTTTCAAAATGTTGAAACAGTTTGCCTTTTAATGTATCAGATGATCCAAATGGGTTTTGGATCTAATAATAGTTTAGCTTGTTTTGGTAATTGCATTTTGAGTTCAACCTTTTTTTTTTTTTTTGGGACATGTCAATGTAAATTTTATATTTCAGTTATTCATGCAATGGTTTTACTGGTTAAATGTGTATATTCTTAGAGGGAAAATCATGCAATCCAAACAACAAACGTTTCTTAGATTTCTATAGATCAAACTGCTAGAACTATCCAAAAACACCTATGCAATTTGTTAATCTCTGCGTTTCTCAGATCATATGTCAACAAGAAAAAAACACAACCATTTATATGAAACATTTGAGTGTTGTGGAAAACTCACGTCACATCTCCGCAAGGAATGAAAATTTAACACCTCCATAACCTTAACCATCAACCCCAAAAATGTACAAACTATCAACATTAAGATGCAACAAAAATCTCTACAAGAAACATAAAATATTATGAAAAAATTGCATCACACTTCCTCAAAATGATGAAGAATGAAAAAGTGATTCAACGATATTCTCTCTGCCCACAAACCTCTCCACAATCTGTAATCATCAGCCCAAAAATCATGCCAATAATAAACGTCGAGATGGGATGAAAAAGTTTGGAACCATTAACTAATAGCTCATTCATTGCCCAAGCAGTTTTTTACCATAAATGCAGTCTAATTACAACAGACAATATGCAGTGTACAGAAACATGGCAGATTTGCTCGATAAATAGCTAAAAGTATCTGATAAATCAAATTGAATGAAACTATGTACAAAGGGGAGGGGAAAAGAATGCAGGTCTTTGCTGCTGCTGGACTGCAATTGATTACTCCTGGTTTAATTGAGATACTGCCTACAATTTTTTGAATTGCAATAACATGGGATTTTTTGTCCTTCATCTTCTCTGTTGAAATGATAATCGTAAGTAATCTCCTCCCCAGGATTTATATCTCTCATAGCGAAGAAAACAACCTGCACGGTGAAAGGAAATCCATCTCAGTCGAAAATCCAAATTTATCATGCAGAAGGAAAAATAGGCTGCTCAAGTAGGATTATCAGGAAAAAAGTAGGATTATCAGCAAAAGTAGGAATCTCAGTGAAAATCCAAATTTAGTTTTTGAAGGGGTTCAAGTGAGGATTCCAAGAATTATTGCTAATTGTAGTCATCTAATATGGATAGGAGCCAGTAAGAAGTTGGCATGTTCTATCAAATTGGCTATATGAGGACACACAAAATCAATGATCTCACAGGACATGATGGTGGTGATGAGGAGGTTACTTTGGCGACACACACAGCATATAGTTGGCAGTTTTCTTTTGTTGTCTGTGTTTATGTTGAAAGGACTAATGGGATGAATGTTGTTGTTTTTTGTGAGGTGATGCTTTTTGTTTGTGTATCACCCAAAATTGCTATGTTTGGATAGGATTTTGTTAGATATTATTAATATTTAGATTTAGGCGATGTTGTGAGATGTGATTAAATATGATTTTATCTCATACCTATTTTGTAATATTCTCATAATCTCTAAGGTTTAGATGAATAATATCTTTGCCTTCTCTATTTCTCTACATGGTGTAAGAGCCTACCCGATCCTAGCAACTTTTCTCATTTTTCTATATTCTCAAGGCCATCGAGGGGGTTTTGCATTGCCTTCATACTCTCCTTAGCGGCTACAACATCTTCGGTGGCTTTAACATCTTTAGTTTCTACATCATTTGATTACTAAATCTTTGTTGAACCTCAATAAAAAAGCCCCACAAAATCCTAATCTCAAAAAAATTAAAGGGGGGTGGCGGCGTTAATCATGAGCATTGTTCATCAGTGCTGTTCAATAATCAGCAGCAGTTGATTTTGATGTTGCTTCTACTGATTGACCTGCCTTAGATTTCTTTATTGGCTGACCTGCCTAGTGTTTCTCTACTGGCTAACCTACCTAGTGTTTCTCTACTGGCCGACCCGCTTAGTGTTTCTACTAACTTGCCTACATAGAGTTTCTACTAACTTACCCGCCTAGGATTTCTACTAGTTGTGACTACAATTTTCTGATTCCTAATGCCTTCAAGTATTGCGGGCAAAAGATGACACTACCAAATCTCTTGCAAGTAATTATTTATTCTCATTTGTAACAAGCTGGATATATATAGTAATATACGCTCCAGCTTGACGAGGAGTGTTAGATATTATTGATTTTAGGTTTAGGAGATATTACGAGATAATGTTGAGATATTATGAGATGTGATTAAATATGATTTTATCTCATACCTATTTTGTAATATTCTCCTAATATCTATTTAAGAGAGATCATGGTTAGATGAATAAATATCTTTACCTTCTCTATATCTCTACAAGTTTAAATGCAATTAGTTATGCTATAGTCTGCAGTGGATGATGACTAGGGTCCACTCCACATCCTCTATGCCATAACTTTTGTAATTTAACTCTTATCTCAAATCCAACTAATTTGGGTTGTTACATGTTTTTTGCCATCCCTCTCTTGAAAATATTTATATATATAATGATGAGTAGGGCACCTTACCCTGCTTTTTCCTTATGAAAACAAGTAGGAGTTTTAGAAAAGGAGTAATAAAGAAGTGGGGTAAATCATTAAAAAAAATAAAAAATAAAATGAAATAAAATAAAAGAAGACTAAGAAAAAGATAGAACAAAGCGTTTACAATTTTCGAGCTTTCGTGATAGCTAAAAACTAAGATCAATAAGTTGGTTTATCTTATGGGAAAAGTGTTCCTAAACTAACATCTTAGATTCAATCTAAAAAAGCTCCTTCAAAACTACGTTATATACAATCAATTTACCTGATCAACTCCATTCATTTCGATTGATATGCTTTCAATTGTATATATATAAAAAAAATTAGGCATATTGGGTTATAGTTACTCATGCATCAAGTGATTGTAAAATTAACGATTTTATGACAATACAACTAAATAGACAATAAAAAGTATCATGATTTTTTTATTGATATTTTGAGACATTAAGATCATGATGAATGAAGCGGATCCTCCATTGGAATAGTTTAATCCATGCATCAAGAGATGCTTCCTTAGATTGAATCTAATGTGTCAACTTAGGAACACTTTTCCTTTTTCTTATTCATTTAATATATCTATTATATTTCATCTTAACAACTGAAATCTTAATATTATCATTTTCGGTTATTGAGATATCGACTTAATAACATATCTATCATGAGAAAAGAAACATTCAATGTCCGGGATGTAATACTCAGAAGGCTCCAAAATCATACATCTATCATGAGAAATAAACATCAGTTATCTACATATTAGTTTACCTTCTTCTCGTTCCGGACTGATATTACTTTGGCGACACAGTTCGGCTGGTCCCATCAAAAGACCAAAGAAACATGATGTTAGAAGTCTGCACAAGGACTTTTATTTACATTGTGGAAAATGATTCAGTACCTGGCAGGAATGATTGACAAATCGTGCAATTCCACCTTTGCGAGTTGCATCAATTATATGCTCCTTATCAATCCTAAAGAAGTAGCAAGCACTCTTGTATTGTACTTTTCTACCCGACTGATATTCAATCTCTCTTTTGTCAGCAACTCGGAGCCCTACAATCTCGCCCACATACTCAACTACCTACAGAAGACATTGAGAAAAATGCTAAGCATAGAATATAATGTACTATGGTCAAGAAAAGGGAAAAAGAGTGACTTCTGGAGAGGTTTAAGGAGAAGGCATTTCTTGAGTTAAGTTGAATGGAATACATTTTTTTTTTTTCGAGATGAAAAGGCTCGGACTCTAACAAGATTCGCTGCCTGCTATCAATACCATTTTTCAGCTGTACATATACACTCTATACTTCCAACTCCAAAATTATAGACCAAACACATAGCATACTACATATTGTTCATGATCAAACCCCCCAAACCAAATCTACAAGCAAAAACTGACATAAAAGAACAGATAAGTCCCCTGAACATGTCCAAGTTTTCAAGTTGAATGGAATAAGTTACCATAGCTCCCCGTGCTATCAACTGAGATGTATAAAGACCAAGTGCGTGAATGCCAGATTTGTAAACAACCAGATGTTTCCAAGCTTTCGACTGTTTGTAACGGAAATATTCCTTCTGCACAAGAATAACACAAAAACCATGTCAACAGACATAAAATTTCACCAAATTATGCTTGGTACTTATTGTTGCTAGAACATTTCAGCTATTCGAGGTAAAGTACAACTGCAGAGACATAGTTCGTCAAAAATAACTGATACATCTGACTGCTTAGTAATTAGAAGTGCTGACAGAAAATAAAGGTATTATAAGACACGACACAAGACAGACATCAACAATAGTTCAATTCATCAGATATATAAGAAGAGTGCTGCAATATGCTAGATAAAATTACAGAGGTAAAAAAATATACCCGGATATCATACTCAACATCTGAACTTGGTGGTTTTACTACTGGTCTAATGATCGATTTTTGCCCATTTATGTGAAGCCATGCATTTATCTGGTTTTGGGACACAATGCATCCGCCGTTGTCATTGTTCAGGGGCCTCCGGTGGTTGAGCTTGAAGCTCTCGTCACTTTTTTGACCTCTGAAACCCTACATGTAGGTCAAAAACCAAGTATTGCAGATTCATTTATATAGATCCTCAAGGAAATGTAAGAGAACACTGTTGAAAATACAATCGAATACCTCTGCCCGAGCACAGGACCAGTCTTTTTTTGGACCTCCTACTTCAGCATCCATAGTATGACTATCAACATGAAAACAATCTTGAGCCGCATGAGGCACACATCTCCCATAAAAGCCAAGATTCTCATTATCATCACCTTCAGTCTCGCTTTGCAAAAGACCCTACAAAAAGGGTAGGCCATGAGTACAGAATGTATAGTAAAAGTTACCACTAGATACACATGTTTCAACAATCTTAAAAGGCTGCAGTGTCGAAATGAAATGTCAACTTGCAATTACAGCTTTAAAGGTTGCATATTTATATTATCTAGAATCACATTAAGTCACACCATACATAGACGAAGAAAATCCCAAGGGATAAGGACTTCACGAGGACTTAACAAAACTATTCTAAATGCATGTTAAACACTTCCTTACTAATATGAACCAAGGACTGAATAAGTATCACAGCTTCTGTGGTATGTTACTGGTATAAACCCACGCCTATGTGCCAGGAACCTACCACAAGTCTACACTGAAATATTTAACATTATGGCCAGAACTGTTTTCATAAAGGGAAAATGCACAGTCATTATAACTTGTGGAACACAAGGACTAGATAGAAGCAGGTTATTGAGCTATATGAGGACTTGTGTTACCTTCTGACGAGCACACCATGGATGAAAATATGTAGTACACTTAAGGACTCTACACCTTATGCAGCAACCACCTGGTCGATTACATATTGAGCACACCTGAAAATGGTAGATTGAAAGACATATAAGAAACAGGAGAAATCAACTTACCTAATACAACAGCCTAAACTAAATTCAAAGATCTCTAATTAAGATTAACACTGAAACAGAGATGGTATGTGTTCAGGATAGGTACTAATGTGATGTTTATTTCAATTAGCTAAAATCAGATAACTTACAGTACTCTTTGTGGCAGCTGAAGCACCAGAAACATCAAAAGAACTCATTGTGTCAACATTCGGGCATCGTGTACCTGGGGTCCAAAGGCCACAAACCATATGAACCCACTGTGTGACAGATGGATCAAGTACTCCAGCAGTAATACTGTTGTGCAGTTGCGTTCTTTTTGGCAGCGTATCACTAGCCAGATTCTGGGAAATCATATCTACAGAAGACCCTGGAAAGGCTACAGAGCATGTTGATCTTGCAGCAGTAACTGAATCAGAATTCTTGCATTTGGATGCTTCAATAGCAGAACATGACTGAATAGATTCATCCTTTACTGTTTCAGAAGATGAAATTGATTTCACAAAGGTGCCAAAATTCCAAGCCTTTAGCAAGCTTTTCACAATGTTCTGACTTTTTACTGCCTTCGTCATGGCTCCACCTTCATATCCACATAAAACACAGACCTACATATATGACAACACCATAAAAAACAGAGTTAGAAGATGAATTGTTAGTGTCCAGCAGCATCCAGTAATCCTGGCTGATAAAAGGTCCTGAATATCCAAACTATGAAAGAATTTCCCAATCAGAGCCCTCTTCAATCATAACCGAGTCTCCATTTACCAAGAATTAAAGTAAAAAAGATCCTAAAAGAAGAATTCATTTCTAATAACGATTTGTAAGCACACTATATCTTTTTCATTTGGGATTATATGATCAGTATTACTTACATACAGGAAAAAGTATTTGGTGCTTTGAAGCAATTTATACAAAATGATAATAGTCATACCATCAATTTTGTAGTTTTCAAGTATTCTTTATTTTTCAGTATATGTACATTAGGGTTAATTGCAAACAGGCCCCCCGTAGTTCTATTTATTGTGAATTGGCCCCCTGCAGTTCTACTTGTTGCGAATAGAGCCCCTAAAGGAAATTTTTTTTTACTCTTAAAATTGTTTAAAATGTTTTGAGGAGGCGGATAGATCCCTAGTAGTTCTATTGGTGAGAATAGACATCCAATTGCTATTTTTTTGTTTACTTTTAAAAGAGTCACTAAGGGGGTCTAGTAGCAACAAGCAGAACTATAGGGGTTCAATTTGCAACAAATAGAACTAGAGGGAGTCTCTTTGCAATTGGGTGATACTTAAGGGGTCAGTTCACAGTAAACACTATACATTATTAGTGCACAATCTATAAGGTAATGCTTTTAGGTAGTAGTAATGTAGTAATGTTTTGACATGGTACTAGAGTACCACGTTTCAAGAGGTCCTCAGTGAAACACCGCTGCCTTCAGAAAATATCGTGTTTATAATTGAAGGCCTTCTCAAGAGCCCAAAAGGCCTGCATGAGAGGGTGTATATCTAGATTATTATGTTTGCAATATAATCTTGTTGAGGGTTGTTTCTTTATGTTGTTTAGTCCCACATTGGCTAGGAACAAGCTTCTTTGTATTTGTGATTATTATAAATAACATCTAAGAGAAGGAACTAAAATATCCTCTCTGATTACTTCTTTCAACATGGTATCAGAGCCACAATAACCCTAGCCATCATGCATTTGGCGATTATTTCCTTCGTGAAATAATCCCCTAACTCTAGCCATCATTCCTTTGGTAATTACTTCCTTCATGAAATAATCCCCTAACCCTAGCCGTCATTCCTCACAAAACCAAAGATCTAAAATTCTAGAGTTCGAGAGATCTAATGATCAGATCTACACTTGACTCCTCTGGATCAAACCTTTCTTTGATCCTGAGAAGAGTGGTGATTTCGCCTGGTCGATTTCACTCACTTTGGCGATTATTTCCTTTGTGAAATAATCCCCTTGATTGTGTAGCCCCCTCGTGTTGAGTAGATGAGATGAACGGGGGGCAAGGGGGATGATAAGAAGAGGATGTTTGGAGACGAGGAAAGTTGAAGGCCGGGTGTGGGATCTAGATTTGTGAGATCGGTGTGAGGGAATCAAACACAAATTGGATCGATAGAGACCGGCACAAACTCGATGGCAGAACTCATCAAGAAGTTGAACCCGGAGGATGTTTCAACTTTTGATGCAGTTCATAAGAATGACAGCGAGAGAGGGCTCAACAAAGCCACCACCCAAGAAGGTGGAGCTTCCACCTATCGACATGAAGCTCGAACAGCCAGCGACATATCTGAGTTAGTCACGTCGGGTGAGATATATCCTTGCAGGGAGGAACCTGGAGGGATATCTGACGGGGAGAAGACTGAGCTCGCTGAGAGCTCCGCAGGAAGAGATGAGTGGAAGTCCATTCATATGTTGGTCTATATCTGGCTTCTCAATTCTATAGTCCAGCTAATTGCAACCACGGTCGATGGGCCTTGGGAAGGTGCAGGATGTCTGGGAGAAGCTGAGGAGAACCTATGATGGGGTGGGGAATAACCTGAGGGTATTCCAGATCGAAAAGGAGATCAACGCTACAGTTTAGGAAGAAAGGATTGTATAGGAGTATGCCACGGAGCTGGAGCGCTTGTTGCTGGATCATGATCACTTCTCGCCCCTAGCAAGCTGCAAGGACCCTGAGTGTAAGGAGAGCAATCCCTCTTTACAGAAGAGGACCATACTATTCTTTAGAGACTTGGCTCCATCATTTGAGCAAAGGACAGCGATACTACTAGCCCAGACGAAGATTCCATTTCTGAAGGAGGCAGTCTCAGCCATGATACAGGAGGAGAGCCGTATCAGGCTACAGGCTGGGACATGTGGACTTTTATGGGAGAAGTTAGCACTGGTGGTCTTAAACCCAGATAACACTGGATTCAGAGGGGAGACTAGACAGTGCTTTAACTGCGGAGATATAGGGCATCTGAGACAGATGTGCTCTAAGCCACCCAAGGAGAGGGACTTGGGTGGACGTGGACAGGCCGGAGGCCGTGGCCTTGGCCGTGAAGGCCGGCGAGGTGGAAGAGGAGGCTATCGGGCGAATCTGTCCGTGGCAAAGGAGGAAGAAGCTGAAATGAGTTTTACTGAGGATCGAGCTCTCTTGGCGGCACTGAGAAGGAAATAGAGAGCAATAGGCGACGTGGTCCACGGTGCATCTACTGTTTTTTCTGGATGAGACTATACCAGTTACGCTCTTCGCGCCCACTCAAATAAAGATATGGACGACATACATGCCCTTACATCCATGACTACCACTAGATCCACAGACTGGATAATGAATTCTGGAGCATCCAGACATGTAACTGGCAATACCAGTGAGTTCTCGTCTTATACTCATCTGACAGAACCAGAAAATATCCAGATTGCGGATGGTTTCGACAAGCTGTGGTCGGTAAGGACATTGTTAATTGTACAGGTTCTGTAACACTATCTAGTGTTTTGCATGCTCCTTTATTTCCTGTTAGCCTGTTATCCATCTTTGCCATTATTCTTCAACTGAAATGTGTTGTTTCTTTCGATACTAAGGTGATCTTTCAAGAGAAGGGGACATGGTAAAAACTTGAGACTGACACATGATGTAGCGGACTGTGGTACCTGGACCGTGAAGGGATGGACTCAGCGCTGACATCTATGGTTGAGAGGACGGAGCAGAAAAAACTGAGGTATACGCAGAGGATGAGTTGATGCTACATCAACGGATGGGATACCCTTCATTTAGTATTTTGGGTAAAATGGATCCAACCTTATTTCAGAAAGCAAATTAACAAAAGCTTCAGTGTGATGCTTATGAGTTTGGAAAGCTTACTAGAAACTCTTATGTTAGTTCGGGTAATAGGAGTTCCTGTAGTTCTAAGGTGATACATTCTGACGTATGGGGATCTTATCCAATAAATTTTATAAATGGATGCAAGTATTTTGTTATATTTATTGATTGTTTTTCTAGTCACTTGGGTGTACCTGATAAAAAATAAAAATGATGTAGTTGATTATTTCAAAGACTTTTATATGTACATCCATACTCAGTATGGTGCAGTGGTAAAGATGTTGAGGTCAGATAATGGAACAGAGTACATCAACAGAATATTTAGAGAGTATGTGTCAGTTCAAGGGATACACACCAGACTACATGCACATGCACCCCAGCTCAGAATGGGGTAGCAGAGAGGAAGAATAGACATCTCCTAGAATTTGTTAGAAGTATGATGATGGCAATGAATGTCCTAAAAATGTTGTGGGGACAAGCAGTTTTGACGGCTGCTCACTTAATCAATAGGATGTCTTCGAGTGTATTGAAATGAAAGTCTCCACGTGAGACACTGAAGGGAGACAATGGGGGACCCTACCATTGAAGGTGTTTGGCTGTGTGTTTTGTGCAGGACAACCGACCATCTGTTAGGAAACTGGACCCCAAGGTTGTGAAGTGTATATTCGTAGGATACTCTGACACACAGAAAGGGTATGTATATTGGAGCCCAGTGGAAAAAAGACTGTTTGTCAGTATGGATGTACGGTTTTGAGAGCTCGAGTTATATTACACATTGGGAGTAACTTTACCCTTTGGAGACTCGACTGACACTGGAAGTATGAGGCAAGAGGGGGAGAATGGTGAGAGCTCAAGGGGGTCAATCTCAATTTCGGTCCCTTACTCATAGGAGCAAGAGGATAACGACAAAGGGAAGGAGGAGACAAGGGGTGCTAGGCCTACAGCTCAGGGGAGTTGCATACAGCTCAGGGAGAGTTGCGTACATACAGAAGGAGGGGAAAGCAGTCAAAGATGCCTACAGTGTCAGTGCTCATTCTCTCGTCCCGCTCTGCTCCAACTCTTGAGACACCTACACCATCCTCCACTTCAGGTGATATCATTCCTTCTACTCCTACCACTCTATCCACATCCGTGTCTATAAGGAGAACTACTCACAGTAATGCGGGTAATCCTCCTAACAGATATGGTTCAGATCTTGCTCAATTTATTTCCTATTCTAATATATCCCCTTCATATAAAGCATTCATTGCATCATTAAATTCTGTTACCATACGTAACTGGCAGGTTGCTAAGAAAGACTCAAAGTGAAAGGCAGTCATGCATAAGGAGCTGGGGGCTCTCGAGAAGAACCACACATAGGAGTTGGTGACACTGCCAACAAGAAAAAGAGCAGTGAGATGCAAATGAATGTTTATTGTGAAGTAAAATCCAGAAAGGCAGGTTGAACGCTACAAGGCAAGACTAGTGGCAAAAAAATACAGCCAGACATACGGCATCGACTACGATGAGACTTTTACACCAGTGGCGAAGATGAACACTGTTCGGACACTGATCTCTCTGACAGCAAATGGTGGATGGAAACTACACCAACTAGACTTGAAGAATGCGTTTCGTCATGGGAATCTAGTGGAGGAGGTGTATATAGAGATACTACTAGAATTTGGCACAGAACAGACAGTGGGTAAGGTCTGCAGGCTAAAAAAATCTCTATATGGGCTAAAACAGTCTCCCCGA
Source organism: Asparagus racemosus (assembly GCA_037177215.1). Lineage (NCBI taxonomy): Eukaryota > Viridiplantae > Streptophyta > Magnoliopsida > Asparagales > Asparagaceae > Asparagus > Asparagus racemosus. The sequence continues at coordinate 40,775,698 of JBAKGM010000233.1, forward strand.
ATATGATTCAACAGGTTCAAGAGGGCTATGATTGGTAAGTGATATAAGCAAATCAATACGACCATATTGTGTTCTTTTAAAGAAGTGGTGGCCACATCACTATGCTTGCAGTGTATGTAGATGACATGATCATCACAGAGGATGAGGAGAAAGAGATTGCCCAGCTCAAGGTGAGATTGAACAAAAAATTTAAAGTGAAGGATCTGGGCCAGCTTCGATACTTTCTTAGAATAGAAATAGCTCATGGAGCGGAGGGGATTGTTCTCTCCCAGAGAAAGTATGCACTGGATCTTCTTGCAGAGACAGGGATGTTGGGATGCAAACCTGCTACTACACCAATCGATCAGAGGTTCAAGCTGAGTGTTAAGGCAGGAGAACCAGTTGATCGTGAGAGATATCAGAGGATGTAGGTTGATCTACCTCAGTTACACACGTCCAGACATTCTATTTGCAGTGAGCGCGGTGAGCCGCTACATGCATCACCCGAGAAAGGATCATATGGACGCAGTATACCAGATCCTGAAGTATCTGAAGGGTGCCCCCTGACAAAGGGTTGATATTCAGGAGTGGCCATGTGAATATTGAAGGCTGCTGTGACTCAGATTGGGCTAGCTGCAGAGATGATAGAAGGTCTACCTCAGGATACTGCATATTCGTAGGAGGCAACTTAAGTCTCCTGGAAAAGCAATAATAATATGTGGTGGCACGATCAACAGCTGAAGCAGAGTACAGAGCAATGACCGTGAGGGTTGCAGAGTTGATGTGGCTGAAAAACATGTTGGTAGAGCTAAGGCCAAGATTAGGTTGTGGTGCGATAACAAGTTAGCTATCAGCATTGCCAACAACCCAGTGAAGCAGGACAGAACCAAGCACATCGAGACTGACAGGTTCTTCATCAAAGAGAAGCTGAACAGTGGGCTACTGGAGTTAGACCATGCTCCAACTAAGTATCAGGTTGCAGACTGCTTGACTAAAGGACTTAGCTGAGTAGACTTAACTAGATGGTGTGACAAGATGGACTTAATAGATATCTTTCGCCCATCTTGAGGAGTGTTCAGAGTTATTTCTTTATGTTGTTTAGTCCCACATTAATTAGGAACAAGCCTCTTTGTATTTGTGATATTATAAATAACATCTAAGAGAGGGAACTAAAATATCCTCTCTGATTACTTCTTGTAACATGGTATCAGAGGCACAATAACCCTAACCCGTAATTCCTTTGGCGATTATTTACTTCGTGAAATAATCCTCTAACACTAGCCGCCATTCATTTGGTGATTTTTTCCTTCATGAAATAATCACCTAACCCTAGCTGTCATTCCTCACAAAACTCAAGATCTAAAATCTTAGAGTTCGATAGATCTAAGGATCAGATCTACACTTGACCCCTCTAGATCAAACCTTACTTTGATCCTGAGAAGAGTGGAAATTTTGCTTGGTCGATTTCACTCACTTTGACTTTTATTTCCTTCGTGAAATAATCTCCTTAATCGTGTAGCCCCCTTCGTATTGAGGAGATGAGATGAACGGGGGGCAAGGTGGATTATGAAAAGAGGGTGATGTTTGGAGACGAGGAAAGTTGAAGGCCGAGTGTGGGATCTAGATTTGTGGGATCGGTGTGAGGGAACCAAACAAATTAGATCGATGGAGTCCAGCACAAACTCGATGGCGGAACTCATCAAGAAGTTAAACCCGAAGGATGTTTCAACTTTCATGCAGTTCATGAGTATGACAGCGGGAGAGGGCTCAACAAAGTCACCGCCCAAGAAAGTGGAACTTTCACCTATCAACGTGAAGCTCGAAGGGCCAGCGACATATCTGAGTTGGTCGCATTGGGTGAGATATACCCTTGCAGGGAGAAACTTGGAGGGATATCTGACGGGGGAGAAGATTGTATGTTGGTGTATATCTGGCTTCTCAATTTTATAGTCTAGCTAATTACAGCCACGGTAGATGGCCTTGAGAAGGTGCAAGATGTCTGGGAGAAGTTGAGAATGACCTATGATGGGGGTGGGGAATAACCTGAGAGTATTCCAGATCGAAAAGGAGATCAACGCTATAGTTCAGGAAGAGAGCACTGTACAGAAGTATGCCACAGAGCTAGAGCGCTTGTGGCTGGATCACGATCACTTCTCGCCCCTAGCAAGCTGCAAAGACTCTGAGTGCAAGGAGCGTGAGGCCTCTTTGTAGAAGAGGACCATGCTATTTCTCCGAGATTTAGCTCCATTTAAGCAGAGGATAGCGTTGCTACTAGCCCGGACGAAGATTTCATCTCTGGAGGAGGCAGTCTCGGCCATGATACATGAGGAGAGCCGTATCAAGCTACAAGCTAGGACAGGTTGACTTTCAGGAGAGAAGTCAGCACTGGTGGTCTCAAACCCAGGTAACACTGGATTTAGAGGGGAGAGTAGGTAGTGCTTTAACTGCGGAGAGGTAGGGCATCTGAGATAGATGTGCTCTAGGCTACCTAAGGAGAAGGACTGGGGTGGTCGTGGACAAGCCGGAGACCGTGGCCGTGCCCGTGGAGGCCAGCGAGGTGGAAGAGGAGGCTGTCGGGCGAATTTGTCGGTGGCAGAGGAGGGAGGAAGAAGCGGAGATGACTTTTACAGAGGAAGATCGAGCTCTCTTGGCGGCACTGAGAAGAAAACAGAGAGCAGTAGGCGACATGTCCGATGGTGCATCTACTGCTTTCTCTGGAAGAGACTATGCCAGTTACGCTCTTCGCGCCCACCCAAATAAAAATATGGATAGCACACATGCCCTTGCATCCATGGTTGCCACTAGATGCACAGAGGGATAATAGATTTTAGAGCATCTAGACATGTAACTGGCAATGTCAGTGAGTTTTCATCTTATACTCACCTAGCAAAGCTAGAGAGTATCCAGATTACGGATGGTACAGCACAGGCTGTGGTCGGTAAAGGCACTGTTAATTATACAGGTTCTGTAACACTATCTAATATTTTGTATGCTCCTTCATTTCCTGTTAGCCTGTTATCCATTAGTGCTATTATCCTTTAACTGAAATGTGTTATTTTTTTCGATATTTCTAAGGTGATCTTTCAGGAGAATAGGACAGGGCGAAGACTTAGGACTGGCACATGGCGTAGCGGGCTGTGGAGACCGTGAAGGGATGGACTCAGCGCTGACATCTATGGTTAAGAGGACGGGAGCAGGAGGAACTGGGGTATGTACAGAGGATGAGTTGATGCTACATCATCAAAGGATGAGACCCCTTCATTTAGTATTTTGAATAAAATATATCCAACTTTATTTCAGAAAGCAAATCAACAGAAGTTTCAGTATGATACTTGTGAGTTTAGGAAGCTTACTAGAAGCTCTTATGTTAGTTCGGGTAATAGGAGTTTCTGTAGTTTTGAGGTGATATATTTTGACGTATGGGGACTTTGTCCAATAAATTCTATAAATGGATGCAAGTATTTTGTTATATTTATTGCTTATTTTTCTAGAGTTACTTCGGTGTACCTAATGAAAAATAAGAATGATGTAGTTAATTATTTCAAAGACCTTCATAGACACATCCAGACTCAGCATGGTGCAGTAGTAAATGTGTTGAGGTCAGATAATGGGACAGACTACACCAACAAAATATTTAGGGAGTATCTGTCAGCTCAAGGGATACAATACCAGACTACATATACATACACCCCAGCTCAGAATAGAGTAGCAGAGAGGAAGAGTAGACATCTCCTAAAAGTTGCTAGAAGTATGATGATGGCAATGAATGTCCTAAAGACGTTATGGAGACAAGCAGTTTTGACGGCTACTCACTTAATCAATAGGATGCCTTCGAGTGTATTGAAATGGAAGTCTCCACGTGAGACACTGAAGGGAGACAACAGGGGGACCTTATCATTGAAGGTGTTTGGCTGTGTGTGCTTTGTGAAGGATAATAGACCATTTGTTGAGAAATTAGACCCGAGGACTATGAAGTGTATGTTCGTGGGATACTCTGGCACACAAAAAGGGTATGTTTGTTGGAGCCCTATGGAAAAAAGGCTTTTTGTCAACATGGATGTGCAGTTTCGAGAGCTCAAGCCATATTACACATTGGGGGTAACTTCACCCCATGGAGACTCGCCTGATACTGGAGGTATGGGGCGAGAGGGGGAGAATGGTGAGAGCTCAAGGAGGTCAATCCCAATTTCGGTCCCTTACTCAGAAGAGCAAAGGATAAAAATGAAGGGGAGGAGGAGACAAGGGGTGCTAGGCCTACAGCTCAGGGGGAGTTGTCTGCAGCTTAGGGGGAGTTGCATACATCCAGAAGGAGGGGGAAGCAGTCAAAGATGCCTACAGTGCCAGAAGTGCCTACAGTATCAGTGCGCAGTCCCTCGTCCCATTCTACTCTAACTCTTGAGACACCTACACCATCCTCCACTTCAGATGATATCATTCCTTTTATTCCTATCCCTCTGCCCACATCAGTGCCTATAAGGAGGACTACTCACTGTAATGCGGGTAATCCTCCTAATAGATATGGTTGGGATCTTGCTCAATTTATTTTCTATTCTAACATATCCCCTTCACATAGAGCATTCATTGCATCATTAGATTCTGTTACTATACTTAACAACTGGCAGGCTGCTAAGAAGGACCCAAAATGGAAGGCAGCTATGCACGAGGAGCTGGAAGCTCTCGAGAAGAACCACACATGGGAGTTGGTGATACTGCCAGCAGGAAAAAGAACAGTAGGATGCAAATAGGTGTTTACTGTAAAGCAGAATCTAGAAAGGTAGGTTGAACGCTACAAGGCATGACTGGTGGCAAAAGGGTATAGCCAGACATACAGCATTGACTACGATGAGACTTTTGCACCAGTGACGAAGATGAGCACTGTTCGGACACTGATCTCTCTGGCAGCAAATGGTGGATGGGAACTACACCAACTAGACGTGAAGAATGCGTTTCTTCATGGGGATCTAGTGGAGGAGGTGTATATGGAGATACCACCAGGATTTACCACAGGACAGACAGTGGGTAAGGTCTGCAGGCTGAAGAAGTCTCTGTATGGGCTAAAGCAGTCTCCCCGAGCATGGTTCGACAGGTTCAGGAGGGCTATGGTTGGTATGGGATACAAACAGATCAATGCTGACCATACTGTGTTCTTTCGAAGAAGTGGGTGCCACATCACTATGCTTGCAGTGTATGTAGATGACATGATCATCACAGGGGATGATGAGAAAGAGATTGCCCAACTCAAGGTGAGATTGAGTAAAGAATTTGAAGTGAAGGATCTGGGTCAGCTTCGATACTTTCTTAGAATAGAGATAGCTCATGGAGCGGAGGGGATTGTTCTCTCTTAGAGGAAGTATGCACTGGATATTCTTGCAAAGACAGGAATGTTGGGGTGCAAACCTGCTACTACACCGATCGATCAGAGATTCAAGCTGAGTGCCTAGGCAGGAGAACCAGTTGATCGTGAGAGATATCAGAGACTAGTTGGTAGGTTGATCTACCTGAGTCACACACATCCAGACATTTTATTTGCAGTGAACGTGGTAAGCTGCTGCATGCATGACCTGAGGAAGGGTTATATAGACGCAGTATATCAGATCCTGAAGTATCTGAAGGGTGTCCCTGGCAAAGGACTGACATTCAGGAGGAGTAGCCATGTGAATATTGAAGGCTACTGTGACTCAGATTGTGCTAGCTGCGGAGATGATAAGAGGTCTACCTCAGGATACTGCATATTTGTAGGAGGTAACTTAGTCTCTTAAAAAATAACAAACAATCTGTGGTGACAAGATCAACAGCTGAAGCAGAGTACAGAGCAATGGCCGTGGGTGTTGCGGAGTTGATATGGCTGAAAAGTATGCTGGTGAAACTAAAGCTAGATCAAGGGGCTAATATTACTTTGTGGTGTGATAACAAGTCAGATATCGGCATTGCAACAACCCAGTGCAGCATGACAGAACTAAGCATATCGAGATTGATAGGTTTTTCATCAAAGAGAAGCTGAACAGTGGGCTACTGGAGTTAGCCATGTTCCAACTAAGAATCAGGCTGCAGACTGCTTGACTAAAAGACTTAGCTCAGTAGACCTAACTAGAGGGTGTGACAAGATGGGCTTAATAGATATCTTTCATCCATCTCGAGGAGGAGTGTTGAGAGTTGTTTTTTTATGTTGTTTAGTCCTATATTGGTCAGAGACAAGCCTCTTTGTATTTGTGATATTATAAATAACATCTAAGAGAGGGAACTAAAATAATCCTCTTTGATTACTTCTTTCAACAATTACTTTACGGGGTTAAATGAACAATCTTCAACATGTTTAGTGGAATGGAAGAAGTATGGGGGGTTTGTGTGAAAAAAAAACCCCTCAAAGAATGTTCGTGTAAACAGATCATTCTATTTGTTTCTTTGCTTTCCGGCAACATATCTATTTCTTCTTACATCGTTTTATTGCACAATCTAATAGTTTTAGCATTGCATTGCCATTTTGTTTTGCTACGAGGACAAGTCAGCTCATTTAATTAAAATTTTTTCCTTTTTTTAAAAATTTTCCTTTTTTAATTTTTACTAAATCCTTAGAAGTAGTGCTTACTCATCATAAGATGAACTCAAATCTCAATTATTTCATGCCATCATCGGATCAGTCATCATCTTATTTGATTACTTGTTTTCACATTTTTGTCACTTTTGGCTTCTGAATATTTATCACTAGTGATTGTAGACATGGAATTGTAGATTGAATTTTTTTAAAAAATTTAAGCAACAATTGATTTTTAATGGACTCCAAAGCGGAGCTATAATCAGAAGTGCAAGGACCTCAATTGTAAGTAATTGAGGGTAATATTGTCATAAACAAAAGATTAATACTTATTTTTTAACGGATGTTTAAAAAAGGGCTTAGTTTGTGTCTACGTTAGGGCATGGAGATTAAGTTGAGAAAAGAGAAAGTATCAAGACCAATTTGAAAATAAAGCACCAGTACAAGAACTAAATTGGACTTTTAGCCTAGAAAAATATCTTCAGTACATTCAGATCATTAAGGCGAAATTGGATGTACAATATGTCAATATTGACATCAGCCCATTATTTATTCTGTTATAGTCATGAGATAAACAAATCTAATGAATAGACTTATTAGCACTATTAGGTTGGACCATGACCAGGACTCAGGGACCAGAATGCAAAGGTTTGTATTCTCATGACATGCGTTCCCACTTGATTTTTCTGTTGAATTTGCATAAAGAGAATAAAACTACACTTAATTATTAATAATCTCCAACGCTCTTCTAGTGTTATTTATTTATGTTTCTTTCCCTATATTATCATCGTCATCATTATCATCTTGATGTCTGCTGCTTTTTTCATAATAAAATCCACTTGATAATTAATAATCATCAACACTGTCAGGTTGTTTGTTGGAAGCCTTCTATATCCTCATCAAACACCATGCATGCAGTGAAATTACTTTCTATTGTGGGAAAGGTTCAAAAATATTTCCTACATTCTATATATAAATACTAGCAAATACCCTCCGCGTGACGCGGGCAAAGTAGAACTCTTCAAACCCTTTATAAACCATTTGATATCAGCTTTTTTGAAAGGATTTCTCTCAATAATCATATAAGTGTAGAAAGTAAAAAAACCATTATACAAAATTAGTATGACAACTTCATAACGTATATAATATACTACACAAAAAGTCTTAAGTTAAGAAAGTATATGGATTACAGTCTCTTTTCAGAACTAATGAAATCAATAACAAGTATTAGTTCAGGCTAGATGTAATACTCATTGTCTGAACTTATGAAATGGAGAAAAATAACAGTTCAAATGTTATTTATAGAATGTGACTCCTAGATGACAAGAACAAAGTTCACTTGACAAAGACTGACGAATTGCTTGTCAGCTCAGCTATTCTATCTCAAGAAGGAATGATTGACATACATTGCTTTCCGTTAGAGAGCCTTAGTTGTAAGAATTAACAATTCTAGTATGAATCCTATTCATAATTTTTTTATGTGTAAAGATCCATTAGTTATACCCCCTATGTACAAAAGTGATCAAAACATTACTATTCGGATTACGAATGATGGAGATTTGAGATTTCACTGCGTTGCAAGTTTATTGATTGAAACTATGATATTTACTTTATTATGGTTTTTACTCTGTTTGCGACTTGGCTTGCAGGAAATGCTTTACAAGCGGCTGCAAATGACTGAATGAGGAAACAACAATCATTATATTTCTATTTTAATAACAAAAAATCTATACAATTTTATTCAATAAAATGGTACTTAGAATAAAATGGTGCAAGGGAATACAACATGTACGTATATATTGCAAAATGAAATGATCACCGAGAGGAAACAGAAGCAATTATGATAGATAATATAACACACAAGATTATTTTAATAAAAAAAAGACAAGATTTCATTGAAATGTTGCCCCAATTATATGCACACAAAATAAATATTAAAATTAAATATAAGATTATGGTATAAGAATCCTACATATATTACTTTTTAAATTGCTGTACTGATAACATGTATGTATATTTGGTTGCTTCCTCCTCGACGTCAAAAATGACTTAAGACTATTCAACATGTAGACTCATGTTTAATACGAAGAAGATAACCTTAAACAAGTTTGTAACGAGACCTTCTACCAACATGAATGGGTTCCTTTCGAACAATTGTTCCAAGGTTCTTTTCTTTGTTAATGCGTAGCTGCACATGTAAGTCAGTTTTAAATACAAATTAGTTTGGTCCTTGATCAACGGACATCAACCTCATGTTAAAAATGTGTCCTTCAATTCTGTGTAAGCATGACAAACAATTCGAAAGGGATCCAAAAGGGGTTAACACCCCAATGTATCCATCCAATCTGACAGCCATGAAAAGCTCTGGAGCATCTCTTCCTCAATCAGCATCCAACTTTCTTACACAGTGAACACAATTCACATCGTTAACGTTGGAGATGTTTGCAAGAACGTTTAAAATTTTGAGAAAAATCTAACAAATAAGGTTATTTAGATATGAGCCTCTCCAATCTTCAATAATTCCATATTAGCCCCTCAAATATATGAAATTGCTCATTACACTCAGGTCCGTTGGCAACACTGAAAAATGTTGTAAATTTGAGAAGATCGTCATAGGTAGTCTTATCTCAAATACCAAATATTTGTTCGTCCTCTCGTAAAGTACATCAGGACAAAAGCGCCATTTTCCTTACAGATTACAAGTATCAGGGTAAAGAAAAGTGAAAATTTTCACTAATTTATGAACCTTGGCATTCCATCATTCTCCAATAATGAATTGCCCATCCAAAATCAATTATGACAAGTTCAACATTCATATTTAACAAGAGACCATAATTACGAAAGAAATGGCAAAAGGGACAAGATCCGTGTGAGAATTTCATTAGAATTGTTTCATTTCCGAATCGAAAGCAAATGCTTACATTTAATCTATATATAACCAACAGACTTCCAAAATAAATTTACAATAGTTGAAGCAAGCAAGGAAGAACTAAAAAGAGTACAAGCAAAATCCTAAGCCCAAGAGGCTAAACTATGGAGGGTTTTCCCCTGCCGCTTGAGATAGTGTAGTGTGCAGCGGAAATTTCGGCAGCACCTCTGGTACACAGCAAGAGAGTAAGATCACAACTAAATCCCTGTTCCACTAAGGAAACAAGAATTGACAGTGATATATCTCAGCAACGTGGGATATACACTCTTCCTCTCATCAGTTCTAGGACTGACTTGTCGACAGTTCTCTCATCAGTTCTAGGACTGACCTGTCGAGAGAACCTAAGAAGCTATTACAAATCTCTTAACAGTAAGACAAACGAATTTACGTGATTCGACAAGTTTCCTACATCCACGGGACAAGGAGGGAGGAGATTTTACTATTTAAGAGAAAGAGAATATAAATAGGGTTTACAATCACACAAAATCTCACAAATAAAACCCTCAAACTAATTCTCAAATCTCTCACAATTTCTATCTCAAAAGGATGCTCCAAAATCTCTCCAGCAATTCAAAATCAAAGTAACAAGTCTATATATATAGACCCCCCCACGAGCACGAATTTTCTCGTGCTAATCAAAGGAACAAGTATATATATATACCCCCACCACGAGCACGAATTTTCTCGTGCTCGTGGGTCGTGGCCACGAGTTTTCTCGTTCTTGTGGGTCGTGGGACCAAAAAGAA